>NW_006498122.1:2540635-2565045 GCF_000471905.2 Amborella trichopoda
GTATCTTAACACCACACCGCAATTCACAGAACACTCTTATATATATATATATATATATATACACTGACATACTGATATATTGGTAACTATATATATACTGATATATTGGTAACTTGAATTTTCTTAATGCATAATCATGTATAAAATTTCCTATTAACTCTGATAAGATCATAAATTCGGAGTTGCAAAATTATCTTACAAAACTAACATTGACACAGAATTGTATTATGTATTTCCCCTTGGCTATGGTATCAGCTAAGCTATTTGCTTCCTTCAAGTATGTACAAAAATTGCATCAAGTGCATCAACAATTCACAACACATGAGACTGGAAAAGATGGCTATAGGTATAGATGGCATAGCACACTAGTAACATAATCCTAAAACATTAAACATATATCTAATTGCAGATATCACAAAGATTATCCTCACCTGCTCTGTTGTCGCATAAGACCCATAATGGACTTCTTTGCGTGATAATGCCTTCAATGCAGCAAAGAATGATTGAACCTGGAAGTGACAGAATAATTGAATGAAGTCTCACCGAGTCCCTAATAGAAAATGCAGTATCTCTCTTCGGTCACCCATCCTTCGATATGGAACAAAAGTACCATGGGCAACCACAGTTTGGCCATTGGGAGATCACCATCAATTGATATGGGACACATGTATATACCATGGGCAACCATAGTTTGTCCATTGGGAGATCACCATCAATTAAATAATGGATGGTGATGAAGGGAGAGAGAGAAAGGGGCCCACAAGTGCAATAACATCCAGACCTAGTGGGTCACATTCTCTCCATCACTATTCATCATTTCAAAGGACTACAACATGTTTGCCCTTTTAGAAATGGGTAGCAGCCATCAAATAGAAGACATATTTACGCATATATCCCCCACATTCTCTGTTATTCAAACCCACCCAACCCCAAAAAAAAAAAAAATTATGACTTCAGCACCCCCATTTTTTCTTCTTTTTTTTTTTAAGTTCCCAATTCAGTACCACTTCGGATCTTCAAGATCCAAAGTCACAAAGTAATTTATGACTTCAAGATCCGAAGTCATACCCCCATGTACCAGTTTTGCATCTTTCCTTTTCCCAATTTGGGACCACTTCGAAATAAAATGGTTTAGTTACTTCAGATCCAAGTCCAAAGTGGTAGAAATTTGGAAACAAACAAATAAAAAATATATAAAATAAAAAGATAAAAAAATGGTAGGTGCATTAAATTAGAAAAATTAGGGGGCTTTTTTAAATAATGGTAACTGTGAGACATAAGTGTAAATTTCTTTGAATAGAACCTGAACAAAGGAAACAAACTTTAACAGCGTTCACTTACCTTCTCAACAATGGATGTCAGCTTGAAAGTGAGATATAGACCAGTAGTAAGAGAAGAAAAGAGGCTCCCATAATCCTTGTTTAAGAAAAACCGGTACCATACAGGTGTGGGTAGCAAAGCACGGTACAGTAAGAGCACATATTCAACTAGGGTTAGCATTTGGCCCTGTAGACATACGCAATAGTGAACCTTAACATAAAACCATTTCCATTCATTCTAACAAGTACATAATAAATTGATGAACGTTTCATCTCAACCATCAGCCATTGACAATGGACAGCAACTATTACATTCAACAAACACTTTTTATGCCCGCATGAATCATGAAATACTTCCCCTTATTCCAAAATTAGAATCTTTCCATATGTGTGTCTGTAACAAATGGAACGCCAGAAACAATTAGAATCAATGTTATTAAAACCAGATCAGAGGTTGAATCAGTGGGGGCCACCAGTCGAACCAGACCGATTCACTAGTCACAACGGACAAAAAAAAAATTATAAACACGAAAAAAACAAAAGACTAAAAAGTTCAAAAGTAGAAAACTAAAACAAATAGAAAATGATTAAGAACAAAAAAAGGATGAGTATAGTTTCATTGAAGTGTTAGAGAACCAATAATAAAATAGAACAAGTAAATGAAAACAAAAAAAAGAAACCCAACATTATATACAAGAAAATGCACATAATCCACCAAATAAGTAAAATACCTACAACATTACACTACTGAAGTTAAAAAAAAAATTAAATTAAATTGAATGCAAGAAACAACCCATTGCATTGAGTTGACCCGAAAATCCTTTCGGAAAAAGCACTAAAATCCAAATATATTTACTACCTTTTTCTAAACTTATAATAAAAAAATTAAAAAAAATATCAAATGGACATAGTTGGGGCTTGAAATAGGGTGGATTAATAGCAGGAATCCCCTCCAAAAGTTGCCAGAATTTCACCCATGATGTGGGATTTTCCAAGAGAAAGAGAGAGTCGCCAAACTTGCTCTCTCTAGAAAGCAACTTTTAAAACCCAAATCCTCATTAAATGGTAAGAAAGACCAAAATGCACTAAATTTTCAAAACAATAAAAAAATCCCAAAAATGACAAAAAATGAACCAAGATGAAATGGTCATCTTCCAGCATTTTCAACTGCTTTGGTCGAACCAGGCCATCGGTTCACCAAATCAACGGTTCTCCAGATTTGGGACCCCATATCCGACTAGTAGGACCATCGGTTTCCGGTCTGAAGATCTGGTCTTGATCACATTAATTAGAATAACAACAAAACCAATAATATAAAAGAAAGGGAAATCCTCATACCTGCTTGCGATAGTTGCGGCCTCTGCTATTCTTGTAATACATCAGCAGTATACACTTAACAACCATCGCAGCCTGGCGAACCATGGTATCTACCAAAATAAACATACAACCAGGAAATGAAGACGGTGCCTCCTTCAAAAAGGAATGAAAGAATACCACTAACTCTAGTGTAATCAAAAGAAATCCATAACCATATTGGAACCTGACCAAAGAAGATACCCAATAAAAGATTAAACTTTCATAAAGAGGTTCTTTATTTCATACAACCACGAGTGCATTCAAGAGATAAAAAAATTTAAACCATATTATTCGGACTCTTTGTAGATAGCCAATAATAGAAATGTTGAAGGCCTAAATTTTATTGCATGTATGTGTGTACAGATACACACACATACTAGTCCATAGCTTGTGCAAATTAAAATCTAAAAAAATAGACATCATATAAATGTTTCTTCGTTTTCATTAGAGAATAGAAAACTAGGGGATTCGAGATAATTTTGAAAGTATTAAATTATTTTAATGAGTTCATATCACTAGCACTTGACTTATATATGACCTTTTTAATGACTATTTAAGATATAAAAATCTATTGCTGTTAATAATTATTGCATGATGATGGCATGCACACGCGCAAACACGCATCCTAATAAATTTCTATATATAGTATGGATTTTATGCATATGATTATTCTTTTTTACCCCCCTTAAAATATGACTAGATTGGATCAGCAAGTCCTACTTGGCCGATTCTTTGTTATAGTCACATATCTAGGCATTGTAATTTTTCAATCCTATGGTATTCTTGTTCTTTTTTGCCCAAAATATGAGAGGAATACATGGCAAATGGGCCCAATAAATCCGTATTTATTTTAGTTTTATTTTCTTTTCTTTTTTTTTTTCATTTTTCATTAAGTTAGAAAATTATGCACTGAATTCACTAGGGATAGGCGAGCTGTAGTTACTAATTAGAAATGGTACAGATGTGCATATTCACACAAATACCTACTGTAAAGGAAGAATGCTCAGATAAAATTCAAAGGAGGGCTACCAAGCTCATAGCTCAAATGCCCATAAATAAAATTAGCACAGAGCTATTGTTGTTCATTATAGTCCATTCTGGTATGTAAGGCACAATCGTTGGTTCTATTGAAACAGCTTCAACCAACTGTCTTAAAATTGTTGGACTTCAGCTTTCTTGTTTATTGTTGTGCCCTCTGGTGTTTTGTATCATTTTAGGAGGATGCCACGATAAGATTGGACATGAGTGAATTCATGGAGGCTCAGAATGTGAGCAAATTGATAGGATCAACCACTCGATAAGTGGGCTATGGTGAGGGAGCCACTCGCACCGATGCAGTTCGTAGGAAACCTTTCACTGTGATAATTCTCGATTTGATCGAGAAGGCTCGCCCTCAAATATTTTGCATCCAGCTAAAAGTGTTTGTGGATGGCCACCTCACTGATTTTCAGGTATGTCTAACAGAGAAATTTGGTTTTCTGTAGGAATTTGGAGCTTCCATTCATGAACCCAAGTTAATGTTTACTTTTCTATAATTTTATTTTCAAAATTTAATATCATCAAAAAGAGATATGACCTATAATATTTCATTGCTGTAATTAACTTTAATGATGTAAAAAACTAGGTGTACATAAGATATTGTATAAACTGTACAGCCAAATCAATACTATTGTGTGCAAGTGAAGTCTAGATACTCAAACTCAACTTGTATTAAGGTGGAAACATGACCTGCCCTATTCATGGATCTCTCGGTTAGAGGAATAAGAGGATTGAACCATTTCTTCTGACTCTTTTTCAAATTCATAGATCGTATATTGCTTTATAGTTATATGATTCAGAGTATCATTTCCTATTTGATCCCTTGGAGATCTAGGTCCTTTATTTATAGTTCTTGCATTAACCGGTCTGGAATTAGGTGTATCTATATCACAAGCTCATGTTTCTACAATCTCAACATGCATGTGGTCTCATATCAGTTATCTAGGCCACAACTCATGGAAAGGAACTCACTGAGTGTCACCAGGTGGAAGAGAAGCAGAAATAAACTTCAAGGGGTCACATAAATCCTGGTGAAGATTGACGAGATTATTGACCAGTTGGTTGCCTCCTTTTATCATATCTGTAGAGATGCCAATGAGTTCACCGACATTGGCCAAAGAGGGATGTTTTAATAGATGTTCGTCATCAGAACCACTAAGACTGCCCCCTTGATTCTTAGTGCAGTATCCTGGTCCCCACATCAATGGTTTCACACATATTCTCATGTATGACTTACATGGAAGAATTCTTTTTGTCTTTTCTTTTTTTGATAAATAAGGCAGAAAAAATTTCTCATGTTATTGGATAGATGAAAGTCCAATGCACAAACTACACTATCCTCAGAGCAACCCAATGTATATTTAACTTTTCTCCCACCATTCAATAATAGTCATGTAGAAAGTCCAGCACAGTTTCTGTTCTGCTTTATCTCAATCATTAGTTCATTGATATTACCAATTTACTATAGCCCGAGATCAAGTTTTAATTTTAATGATATGGTTCAAGAGAAGCTCGAACAGACATAAAATTTCACATGCAAGAATAGACAAGCTACAGGGCAATCTGTTACCAGAAAAAGAGGATAACTTTTCATTATCTAATTGGAAATGATTTATTTAGGTCAAGTTATCGAAGAACAAATTAAAAACAAAGGAAAAGGCCAAAGTCAAGTCAATACCATTTACAACAATGGTGAATATAGCATGCCAAAATGGGGGTATTGCTTTTGGAGGAAGCATCACAAGTGGGTATAGAAGGTCATCATTTCTGTACCAATAGTAAACCCCCACCACATGAAGTACAAAAATCAGAGTGATACCAACAAGGATGGTAATCCTTCTTTCACCCTGCAGAAACCAAAGAACACTAGTTACACCACATAAGATAGAAGAGCAAGAGAAGCACTTCTAATCCATTCCCTCAAATACCAAGAATTCATAGAAGTCAACCATATCAATCTAGGCCAATGTCAATGAAGGCCAAGGCCTGCCATCACAAAAATTTTAGTTGTACTGCATGATTAACAAAGCCATATAAGCATAACACTGTATGACATTACCTAAACACCATTGGACAAATATGGTTCCACAAAGGAAACAAAAAGTTATAATTCATTTACCTCAAAAAAAAGTTATAATTGAGAGTATTCGATAGGACAAATATGGTGCCAAAAAGCAAATGAAAAGTTATAATTGAGAGTATTTAATACTGTTGCAGCTAATTTGTCAGCGTCAATCACACAAATACGCATGAAATGGCGGTAAAAGAATGTTTGGTGGCTAAAAAAGGTACTCAACATTACAACTCAAGGAAGAAACTATAAAGGAAAGGAAATATCACGGATATGGATCATGGTAGATAATTACAAACAAGTTTTTGTATTTTGAGAATGTTCACCTTGACAATTACAAACAAGTTATGCACTTGATTCACCAAACAGCAAAAAAATACATATATCACTCAAAGGTATGCATCAAACATCATATCGACATTCATTCATCATAAGAATAGTAATCCCTAGAAGAAAAAAGTACGGTTCCAATGTCATATGAAGCTTCTTCTCTGTTTCTGATCACGTTTTTTTTTTTTTTCATTTTGAAGTTAACTTCTGTTAAGTAGGTTAATGATGGAATTTGAACTCAGACATCATGGTTTGGCCCCCAACGCCATAACAATGGACCCAGCGTTCCAATCCCATTGAAAGTTCAGCTTCATTCTCATAACTATTGCCCTTCTGATAATTCTTGTTTCTGATAAGTAAAATTGATTCCACTATACAATAAGGCTAAAAAATAACAATGGAGTTACATTGACATAAAAAATGTCCAGACATCCCATCCATCCCTAGTAACCCCGGTACGGCTACCTGTGTTACTCTCAACTTTTCCACAGACACAGGGGAATGACATGTCCACGGACCTGCAAAACGTTTTTAGCACATTACAGTCATTGGCGATGTTGTCGCAGTGAACTTATTATTAAAATTAATCCAACCCGTCAATCAGCTCATCCAACACATTAATGCTGCCATTGAGAGTGTTATTTGTACGGCCAGCTGTTTCAAAATGTCACATCGATAAGCTATGACTACAACATGAAAAAAGTGTATTAGAAAATCAGTTCGGTTTTATGCGAGGGAGGTCCACAAAAGAGGCAATTGATTTAGAGAAAGCATACAATACCATATCTAGAGAGTTAATTTGGTGGGTGATGAAAAAGAAAGGATTCTCATAAGATATATTGACATGGCGAAAGATATGTTTGAGGGGCAGAAACTAGTGTGAGGACAACTAGTAGAGAGACAAGCAGTAGGCCTTCATTAGGGGTCAACATTGAGCCCATATCTCTTTGTTTGGTTATGAACGAGATAACTAGGCATCTGAAGTATAAGGTACCATGGTGTATGTCGTTTGCAGATGACATCGCTTTCATTGATGAGACCAACAACGGTGTCAACATGAAGTTCGAACTTTGGATGGATGCTCTAGAATCAATATATTTTAAAATTAGTTCGACTAAGACAAAATGTATGAAATGCAAGTTTAATAATAATAGGAGTAGAAATGAGCAATTAGTTAAGATTGATGGCCAAGAAGCATCTAAAAAGGATTACTTTCAATATCTTGGGTCAATAATCCATGAGAATGGAGGAGCTGATGAAGATGTAACACACAGAATTAGAGATAGGTGGACAAAGTGGAGATGTGCTTCAGGAGTTTTATGTGATCCTCACATACTAATGAAACTGAAAGCGAAGTTACATAGGACGGCTATCGGACCAGCCATGCTTTAACGGATGGAATGTTGGGCAGTCAAAAAACAACATATTCATAGGCTGAATATTGCTTAGATGGGGATGTTGAGATGGATGAGTGGAAAGACAAGAAAACACATTCAAAAAACTTAGGGGGGAGCGCTCCAATAGGCGATAAGATGAGAGATCCAACAAGCAATAAGAGGAGGGAAACTAGACTTAGGTGGTCTGGCCATGTAGAGCATCGATCTAGAATAGCACTGATTAGCGCAATGATGATTTGGTTCAAGTAGAAGGTGCCAAAAGGGTAAGAAGAAGGCCCAAAAGGAATTGATAGAAGTAATGAGAAGAGATATAGTAACCTATGGCTTGACTGAGGGTATGGCCCTTAACAGAGCAGAATGGTAGAATAGTATTTGTGCATGCAACCTCGAATAGTTGGACTAAGATGATGATGATCATTTTAGATATCAATATGATAATATATTTATATCAATTTTTTAAGTTTATCACATATCATACCATTGTGTTATATTTAGGAAAAATTATAGATACCCCCACCCGCAAAATCAATTTTCTAGACATCCTAACCCCCAATACTTTTTGCATCACACCCTAAACCCCATAACTATTTTTCCTTGTATTTACCCACCCAATCAAAACGTCAATAAAATTTAGACAAAACTATCATTTTCCTCACTCTTCCCCAATACCCTTTTCAAGTCACATGGCCATCTCTCTTAACTTCTCTCTACCTCTCTCTTTGCTCACCCTGTCTCCCTTTCTCTCTTTGCTCACCCTCTCTCCCTTTCTCTCTCTACCCACCCTCTCTCTCACTTTCTCTCTCTACCCTCCCTCTCTCTCTATCTTTCTCTCTATATATATTTAAATATATATATATATATATTTAAAATATATATATATATATATTAAACTAAAAGTATTCATTTGTTACTAAAAATGAATTTATAAATAAATGTTTATCAATTGTGATAGAATGATAGTATAGTAGGCTCTCATAAACGCATGTTATACAAATTTCCAAAACAAAAGAGTATAGCATTTATTGTTTCTTTTGCCACCTCATGTGGCAATAAATGCTATATTCTTTTGTTTAGGAAATTTGTATAATATGCTCTTATGAGAGCATACTATACTATCATGCTATCACAATTGATAAGCATTTTTTAGATCAAATATTTATAAATTCATTTTTAGTTACAAATGAATACTTTTGGTTTAAAAAATAAATTTTTAATTTTTAAAAACAATATACATGTACTTTTCAATAGAAATAAAATATACCTAAGAGAAGACAAATAGTTTTATGTGAATTGATAGAGAGAGGACGTGTAGAGAGAGAATGGGAGATACATAGAGGGTCGGTAGAGAGAAACAAGGAGGGTAGAGAGAAAAAGTGAGAGAGAAGATGAATAGAGAGAGAGAAAGGGAGAGAGCATGGGCAAAGAGAGAGAGAGAGAGGTAGAGAGAGAAATTGAGACTTGAGAGAGAGAGAGAGGACGAGTAGAGAGAGAAGTGTTGCCACGTGACTTTTTTTTTGGGATAATTATATTACCACTTGACTTGAAACGGGTATAGGGGAAAAGTGAGGAAAATGGCAGTTTTGTCTAAATTTTATTGACTTTTTGACTGGGGGGTAAATATAAGAAAAAATATTGTTGGGGTTTGGGGTGTGATACAAAAAGTATTCGGGAGTAAGATGTCTAGAAAGTTGATTTTGGGGGGGTATCTATAATTTTCCCCCTTATATTTATCCGTTTTATATTCAAATAATCAAAGCATTTAAAAAAGATACCAAATATATACATACATGCATTCATAAATACATAGATACATATATAGAAGCATTATAAATAGAGTGTTTGTATAGATTTGTGTATGTATAACAGTATATCATTCAACGACATAAAAACCTACGAAGGGTAATACAGCCACAATGAACTATCACGTACAAAAGATATGCTTTAAGCTCAATGCGTATTCACCAAACCTGTTGTTGAACCCGTCAAGAAGATGATCCCCACCGTCCAAATGGTGGAGTTTTCCACTAGTTGGAGAGTGACAATCATCCTGCCAAATGGTCCAACAACAAGTTGGGCGAAAGTCCAAAATTTTTGCATGAGCCATCACCCCCATATGATTATTTCCCATATCACTAATAATAGCATATTATCGTTTTCAAAATGAATACCATTCAGGAGAACTTTGGTGTAGCTTCAGTAGGCAATAAGATGAGAGAAAGTAGACTTAAGTGGGCTACACATGTGGAGTGCAGATATTAAGAGGTGCGAGTTAGTTCAAGTGGAAGGCTCAAAAAGGGCAAGGGGTAGGCACAAAAGCACATGGTTGGAAGTAGTGAAGAAAATATGAGCACTTATAGCCTCACAGATGATATGGCACTTGATAGAGCAGAATGGCAGACCACGGTTCGTGTAGCCGACCCCAATTAGATGGGAAAAGGCTCTGATAATGATGATGATGATATTATATGTATGTTTATACTAAGTTTCTTAGATTGTAGTGCAGCTGTGATGGCAAATTTTTGTTATGTACTCTATAAACCATAGATGCGACAGCCATTTGCTTGGATTTCTTTTGTCAATTTAGTTGTCTACTTAGAAAACAAAGAAAAACCCAATCACAACAACAGTCAGTGAACTTTCACAAAAGAGTCAATAAGCAATAAGCAGCAACTAGTCAGAAAACAGCTTTAACAGCCATCGCAGTTCGAACAACCTATTTTATCAAAATCCATGTAGAAACACCTTGTAAAATGAACAATGTCAACTTCACCATAACATATTCCAAGATATATTATAAACAACGATCGATGTTTTTACTTTTTCGGCATAGAGGGACTTTGAACAAACACTTCCCATGCTAAAACAACTGTTGTTTTTTCTTTTTTTACTATTCAAGACAATTTTGGCAACCATTCCCAGATACAAACCGTTATTTGTACATAGAACTCGGCAAAGATTATCTTTGAAAAATGAGGAGATCTAAAATATATCAAAGTAAACAACATTATACCGTGATAGTCATAGAAAAATAATGCACACAAGCAAGATGGAGAAGAGGGATGAGAACACAACAGCGTAAAGGAAAATTCACCTTTAGAGCTGTCTGCTTTCGAAGAATGTCATTCGACTTTATCATTACCGCAGCAATCCAAAATGTGACAAAGAAACCTGCAAGTCCTCCAGAAAAGTAACACATCACTACTTTGTAAAAATTTGATCACAAATGTGTTGTTCTATAAGTTCAAGATCATCCTCCATAGCGAAATTAAAGTCAGGAAAAGCACTAGCACCCCAAGATGCATTGCAATGTTCTGCATATAATCCCTGTTAAAGCATGTCTAGAGAAACTAGAGAATATGTTGTGTACTCACAAAAGCAAACTGGTCTCAATCAATCAAACAAAAACTTTAACATAAAAAGTCTATCGATTGTCTCTCTGACCAAGGGACTAAATAAGATAAAAGATACTAATAAAGCAAAGCAACTAAGACAAGAAACCACATGCGCAATATGCAAAAGCAATATGGCACGCCTTTTGACTCAGCAGGTCAATATGCTATAGCAATTCCAAAAAAAGCCTAAGAAGGGCCAAGAGAAACATAAGTTCCAAACTGAAAGACTGAAACAAACTATAAATTAGTAAATATTTGACGAATTAGAAGCACTTTAAAAGTTCACATCTTGCTTATGGGGGACAGGGTTGATACCCAGCAATTTGATGAGGAAGATCAACATATACTCAGCATTAATAGAAAGTAACATAAATTTATGAAGTGGACAGGGAGAAGTGTAAAAAGAAGCAAGGATAAAGCGAGTCGAATGGTTGCCAATGCTCTTGGGGAGTCAAGGCTGGATGACAAGTGCAAGGAGTGGTTAATGAGGTGGAATGTAAGATAAGGTGGACTCCCTCCAAGAGCTTGTTGAGAAATCTCCATGGACAATTGAGCAAAATCAAAGATCATGTTTTTTAAGAATTGCCTGTCACTGAATCTTTTGATTACTGTTTCTCAATTCCTAACCAATTACTCCAATGGAAGTGTGATAAAAAGACCAACAACAAGGCATACCTTGCAAATGAAACAACAACAACAACAACAAAAGTGGCAAGTAACAACAACAACAAAAGTGGCAAGTAACAACAACAACAAAAGTGGCAAGTAACAGCAACAACAACAACAACAACAACAAAAGCGGCAAGTAGAGGATAAAGAAAAAAAGATAACCCAACAATGGAGATTACCTTGCAAATGTTGTCGAATAAAAACCACCAACAAAAGCAAAGAGAATGGCAAAATCTGCTCGATCCATTTCGCCAGCTGCTGTATATCATACCTCTGATATGAAGACTCTCTCCCATTCCCACCCCCAACACCACTACCCACCTCCTCTGAAGGATTTGAAGCTCCTGAATCAATACCTGAAACCAGAGGAGCAGAAGAAGAGGAAGAAGAAGACGCCCCTTCGCCTTCTCCGTGGGCACCAATATTTGGCCCTGATATTCCAGCAATTGGGTCACTGGAAAAACCCCTGGCTTCACCAGAATCTGCCGACCCTGACCTCAAATGCTCTTGTTCTCCTGCCCCAATTATACGAATTGAGACCTCAGCCCCACTTGAATCCTCTGATCGCGAAATTATTCCAGCCAAATTTTCCCCAGATTCTTGATGGCTTTGCCTTCCTCGCAAAATCCCCGAATACTCTAGTAGGGCAGATAATGGAGACTGGATTAAATTTGAAGCAGAAAAATTCATGCCATATCTTCTTGTATTTGTGTTTCCCCGAAGGTTTTCTGTACCAGTACCAGACGTCTCCATGGAAAAAGAATCACAAATTTGTAACCCTAAAATGACAGTCCTGGACCTAATCTGAAACCCTGAGATAGATTTTGAAACCCTATAATTGGACACCAACCTTGCTGTCAATAATTAAGACCTAATATGGCTATCAGAGACTCGGACTGAAAAAAATTAACCCTTAATTTGAGGATTTAGACCCCCAGTTGAGGATTTCAAAAGAAGTTTAGTATTGGACACCATCCAAGGCTTGATGTTAACAAGAGGTTCAAGGTTGACCTAGAAATGAGGGGGAAAACTATAAAATTACAGACTTATCAGAGATGAGCCATCAAAGGCACGAAACCGAAACCAAATTTGAAGGTTTTCTACAAAGGGAAAGCTAGAAAGAGAAAACCATGTAAGAGATTTACCTTATCAAATAAGAGCGAGAGGAAACGCAGAGAGATCTGATTTCGAAGATTCATCAATTGGAACAATTAAACCCACATTCGATGATCGTTACAGAGAAGGAAAAGGAGAAAAGATGAGAGCGAAAGGGTTTAGAGTCCCAAAAAGAGGACAAAAGTATCTCCAGAGATTTATTGGAGCTGAGGCATCATGAGGTGGAATTTGGGTTAGGTGAGAGAGACACGATAGAGAAAAATAATAAGAAAAGGAGGGAGAAAAAACATAAATGATGAGAGATAGAGAAATGGGGAGAGGGAAGAGTGAGAAAGTATAAGTGGAGAGAGAGGGATAGGGAAATGATAAGATATGAGAAGCTAGAGAGAGAAAGGACAGAGAAATACAGAGGAGAGAGAGAAAAAAGATACCATAGAGACAAAAGTGGGCAGAGAGAGAAGGATGAGAGAAAGAGGAGAGCGGGAAGAGAGAGAAAGAGGAGAGAGAATGTTGTCTGATTTCTCTGTCTTCCACGGTTTCTCTGACCTTTCCCATGTAAGAACGATTAAATATGATTACAGTTTAAAAGAAAAGGTCACGCATACTGTGCTCCCCAGGGAGCAACGTGTATTTCTACTCTCTCGGTAGGTGACCAGCTTTGGAGGATTTTTTTTCGAGGAAAAGGTTTATATGAGTGCGCGGCTCTAAACAATCAAATTAGGGGACATTTCAAAAATTCATTTGAAGAGCTTGTTTTGATGCTCGAATATCTTCAAATTAATCATCTCGACCTCAATATGCATGAGATGAGAAAAAATAGATTTCAAGATTGGAAATAGTGCATCTTGTAGTGAATTTTTTTACCACCAATTTTTAAGGTTTTCGAGTTTTTATAGATCTGCTCAATTCACGCCAGTTTTTAAACTTTAAATTTTATAATTAATGATGAAAATATATTTTTAAGCTATTATAAAGGTTTTCGGTAATGAAACTACATTTCTCGACACAATTTAAAGATGCACTTTATTTCGATTGTTTAGAAGCTTGGCACTATACAAACGATACCCGTTTTTCAATGTCAAACTTTTTTGTCACTTAAGAATTATTAGATAATGATTCTCAAAAAAAATAAAAAATTCAGTTTTTAGTACTTGAATCTCACCATCTAAAAAATTAGATAGTCTCTATTTAATCTTGATATATCATTTTTTTAAGTGCACGGAAGATAAGCATATATGCTATGCTCCCTTAATAGCATAGTTTATTTCTATTCCCTCCGTAAAAACATTTAGGACGGTTGTTTTAATGCGAAATTTTGGTAATCCTATAAGTATTACTAAATGATTATTTTATATAAAAATTAAAATTAAATTTTTCTAACACTTAGATCTCACCATCTAAAAGTTTGACAATTTCAAGTGCATAAAAAGTACAATTAGGATAATATTTTATTAAGATTAATCTATGATGTCATTTCAACACCAAAATTTAAGGTCCTTAAACTAATTCTAAATGAAATTTTATCATAGTGAATAAAAGGACATTTTACTCCCGCGTCAATGGAATATCTTTTAGCTTAAGAAAAACTTTTAAAGGTCTCTAACTCATTATCACAATAGCCCCTGAATTTGTTGTTTGTATACTTTAAAATGATGGGGTATTGTTTGTATACTTTAAAATGATGGGGAATGATGCAAAAGTCCACGTACAAGTTGGATATTAAGCAAAATTACAACAATTATGTATTTCATGTTTAAGTCCTAATATTTTTAAAAATGATAAATTCAAATAAGGCTTAAGCCTTACTAAAAAAAAGAAAAAATAAATAAAAAAGACTAAAGTCTTAACGATAGTTATAGCTCTAGTGTCAAATAAACTTCAAATTAACCATCTCGACGTGAGGAAAAAAAAATTAAGCTTAAAAATAGTGTATTATGTAATGTATTATCTAAGCTATTTATTTTTTAGTGTCACGGATTCACTAGATCTATACTATTTTTAGAGCTTCGAAAATGTGGAAATACATTTCTGGACCATCATAGGGGTTCTCATGTTCCATTAAAGTTTTAAAGCGAGGCTTTACTTTTCTCCATTAGACCTATGCTTCATACACACTTCATCCTTTTATAACTTTTTAGTTTTCATAATTTTCTCCAAGTTCATAACTCTAAGGTTTGAACCACTTGTTCTTTAAGTAAAAATAAGTTCAAAAGTTAGACAATGTGGACTCTTGTTTTGGGTCAAACTTTGGGGTTTGGAAGTGGCTATGCACAAATTTTACTTACATAGAGGAAAAGTATGCAACGAAATAATTTATCTTTGATGTAAGGTAGTTACAATTAGTCTTGACTATTAAATGTAAAATTAGATAGTTGCTTTTATTCTATTAACTAGGCTCAAACTTCAAAATAAAATTTTTCGAATTTTGTGACATACCCAAACTATTAAATTTCATATCGGATGACAGTAAGTAATTGTGACCTTCTTGTATCAAAAGTAAATGGCCACATCTTAGACAATCCCTTAATAAAACAGGTGAGTTATGATCCAACACTAGCACTTAGTTTTTTATTTTGGAAAAATGGTGGATTCATAATTCAAATTTTTGTGCTCATTGTTATATTTTTGTGGTGAAGTGGTAAATTTTGAACTTCATATTTTTAAAATTGAACTTCATATTTCAAACACAACATAAATTTGTTGAAAACGGAAGTTTTGGAATCGCAAAAATGGGTATAAAATTTGTATTTATGGACTAATTTTTCACACAAAAGATAAAACAAAAAAAAAAAAATTAGGTATGGAACATGAAGTTCCAAATTGGGAGAAAACTGAAAAATACTAAAATAATAAAAAAAATTGAGACTTCGGTAAGAGTATAAAATAGGGGGATTTTTTTTTTCTAATATATCAAAAATATGTTGAGAATTTTCATAATTTTCCCTTAATTTAATCAAAACAACTCTAAGAGGTTCTAAACTATAGTAAAAGAGTTTATATAAGGTGTCAACCTTATGCAAAGTAAGGAGCGTCTAAAAATCCATTAAATTATTGCTCATGTAATGGAAAATCCTAACTTTGACATCTCAGCCTTATGGAAAAAAAAAAAAAAATCATGAAAATATTACATCTTTTAACATGTTATAGGAACCGTTTATTTTCAAGATTTATAGATCTCCACGATCGGACTTATGTGAGCTAGCCATGTGTGCCGCCATCCTAGCACAACATGTGTCAAGAGATGCAAGTTAGGTCGAGCGGAATGATTGAAAAGGGCAAAGGATAGGCCCAAACGGACGTGGTTAGAAAGATTCCGAAAAGATATGGAGACTTGTAGCCTCACTGAGGGTATGACATTTAATATAGTAGAATGGCATATCAGGATTCATATAACCGACCCCAATTAATTAGAAAAAAAGCTACGATGATAATAAATCTTCACAATCTATACACGTTTGAAAGCTTTTAATTTCATATTTAGCCACGACAAAATATTTAAAGATGTGTATGACTTTGATTACTCGAAGTTGATACCTTGTATAATTCACACCTCTTTGTATGCTCGTTATAATTCTCTCTAATTTCATGACAATTTGTCAGTCGCAAATTCTCTCTCCATGCATTGCGAATAAGACCAAAACTCTCACTTTTGCTCCCGTATTTTCAGTGCTATTGATGATTTCATGACAAGTTATTTCTTTAAAACTTCCATTAAAGAATCTTGCTTTTGTTTCTAGGATAAAGTTATAGCTTGGTTTATACTAGCTTCTTAGGTTAAAGATATGGGGATGAGAGGGCTGAAGCTCTATTGAAATTCTAGGTTTGAGAATTTGGGGTTGAAGGAGCTGAAGCTCTATGAGAAACTTGATTTATGAGGTTAGGATCCGAGTGAGTGAGAGGGAGAGAGAGAGGGGTATCATAGGGCTGGAGGTCAAAGGAGAAGCTCAATTTGGTGAGGGATCTGGAGAGAGATGGGGGTCACCATCTGGGAATTGGGTCATTGGGTTTGAAATACATACAAGCCCTTGATTTTCCTTTAGAAATTGCATATCTTTAAACCAGACATTCAAATCCTAGCCCCATGAAACCATCTTCGGAAAAGCCTGAAACTCTCCATTTCTCAATTGAACAATACCCACAATCATCACCCGCATTCAAACAAAAAAACCCCACCTTTTCGACAACAAACAAAGCAAAAAGCCCAAACCCACCAAATCCCTCAACACTCCTCCTTGTTACTAGACCCCTTAAACAAAACACCAACACCAGCCATGAAACCAGGGCTCCATGAAACCAACCCACCTTCCCTTTACAGATACCTAACCTTAACTTTCAAACCCAATGACCCAATTCCTAGATGGTGTATGAAAATCGTGGATGGGGTATGAAATACTCTCAAACTTAAAGTATTTTTCTCGTACTTTACAGAAGATTGAGAGCCACTCTATTGGACTTTTGATGATTGACATTGTTGTACTAAAAGCCAATAAACATTTATTGAGCAAACAATTAAGAAATATTATAAGGGAAACGTATACAATAGGACCACTTATCTTTTATACAAATGGAGTCACAATCATTAATCGGATGGTTACTGAAATGATGGTTAGTGAAATGTCATTGATGCGCCATAAGGTACAAAATAAAATTTTACGAGTTTTTGTGATGCATTTTGAATCGTTAAATTTTATATATAATGGTTAAGAATAATTGTGTCTCTCTTGTACTAAAAAACACACAAATTCATGATTTACAATATTTTTCTAAATTAATTACCCCTCGGATGACTTTTAATTGGATGACATCATGTCTACAGTATAAAGAGATTGGGTATTTTTTAATTTCTAAATTGTCTGTAAGATAAGTTGAAAATAACACAAATACAGTTGGATATAATGTTCCTTTACTGCGGGCTTTTAGGCGCTAAACCACCTAATTAGGTGGTCATGTATGACTGCGATATTTTCTAGTACTGGGACTCACCTTGACCGGGAGACTTGCCCTTTGATCAAGACGAGTTACTCAACCAAGTCATATTATCCTTTATTGTAATGGGACCCGTCCCTTGGCTGAGACGAGTCACTCAACCTAGACTTCAGTATTCAAGCAATTACACATGTCCAAAAGGCCTTGAAATGATATAAAAATACTATATATATATATATATATAAGAAGTAATTCAAATCTAAAACACCTTAAAAGGTTAAAATGAGGTTAAAAAAAAAAAAAGTAGAGAAAATATGGATTTTGAGAAACCCAATTTACATTTTGGAATATTTAAAAAAAATCCAGAAAGAAAAAAACAAAACCTATAAAAATGTGGTTATAGCGAAAAAACACTCACCAATCTTTGCCGGGTACATCTAAATGATATAAGAAAAAGTTATATAACACGACTTTATTTTTTATTTTTTATTTTCTATACCTTTTCCATAATTAGTTCAAAAAATAAGATAAAGGCTAATTTGGAAATTACAGTGATGGTTTGGGGTGTTTTTGCATCATCTCACAAACGCGTGAGAATATTCATGCTCTACTCAAGGCACCAAGCTTTGAAAAAAAATTAAAGAGATGCCAAAGGATTTCTGCTCTCGCAAGAGCATACTGTCCATTTGCTCCCTTTGGTAAAACTTGAACCAAGACCCCGAATTTTGGGGATCTAACCTTTTTAAGACTAGAGACCAACCTCTGAAAAAAGAAAATCAATGCGCTTGAAAAAAACTATCATCCTAAAATTGAACAAGGGTTGTCCAATATTTGGAGGGTATGATATGAGGGTTAAAAAACTAAATTTTTTTTTTTAAAAAAAAATAACCATTTGGTGATTCTTATATGGATCCTAATAAAATCAAAAGAATCCTCTCAAGCAGCTCTTTTATCTAAGGGGTTCAATGGATGATAGGCTCCCACTAGGTGCTCGAGACGCCAAAAGATAATCTGCTCCCGTTACTAGATGCTCTTGCAAGAGCGTGTCATGTCAGGGATCCGATATTGGCCAATCGACTCGAAATCACCGGCATGGGTTTGACCCAGTTTCATTAGTTTCATATCTAGATGTCATTCAGGCTGTATAAAATATGAGGAAATTTGATGATCACTATAATAATTTAGAATGATTTTTCCTTCAATCTCATTCATGAATATTCAGATGCCCCAGGTAACCCATATACGAGCTCATAAAAAACGGTTTGACTTCTTTGGATCAGTGAGTGTTGGTTTGTACTTGTGTTTTCAAACCTGAATGAAACCTTAAATAGAGGAGGACTTCAAATTTTTTTGGATCTACCTCTGATGTTAATAGGTAGTGATCCCAAAATAGATCCTAATGATTCATATACGGAAAGGAAAAAAATCATGGCATCTAAATAATCTGTACATGTGAATAGTGCATAGGCATTTTTCTAATAGTTACAGGGGGTAATCATCATTAAAAATTTTTTCTAATTATTTGAGGTCGGCTATATGAATTTTGATCCATCATTCTGCTCAAATTACAAGGCATCATAATTAACAATTTGATTGCACTTAAGGAAAAGTGTTTTGTGCGTAGGGTGCACATGATTACATTTATGTCTCGTGAGGCATCTCACATCCATCTTAACGATGGATGTTGAGCGGTGATTCCTCAAAAAAGGATAAAAATCAATGGTCTAAATTTTTTTAAAAATTTTTTTTTTTTGACATACATATTAGTGATCTCCTTGTTAGATATTATATTTAACTAAAAGGTTAAGTCCAAAGTCCATATAAACAGCATATCATGAAGAGGGGAGCATATCTACATTTGAGTCCAAAGACTCGTAAAAATTGAGTCCCACATAATTTGTAATTTTAATTCCTCTTCGAAGAGGACTAACTTAAAATTTTGGGCATCCGCACTTCATTGGACACCTGAAAATGTACAAATTGTTTTTGGAGAAATCAACTAGAATATCCCTAAAACATTTAGGAGTATTTTAGTCAATTTACTTTTAGTCACTATTTTATAATTTATTTGGTGCGCATGGATTTGTCACATACAAAATGTAAACATGATTGTCTATTTTTTTGTCTGTTTTCTTCCATTAAAATCTTAATCATTGAAGAGTGCTTGTTCACCTTTTGAATGCCCATATTATTTCAAAAAAAAATTGAACAACAGATCTTTGCTTAAAGAACTAAGTATACAATGTGCTCCCCAAAATAGGGGCAAATGGGTTTATCTGTCCATTAAATATGAACAATTAAGGCACATCACGACCGTTACTCTTTCTAAATGAATGATTTAATGCAACGGTTGTATAGTAGTATAATGCAACCATATTAAAAAACCATGTTAAAGATGTTGATGATTGATGTCTTGTATTTTAAGGAAATAGTTATTCCAAGGTGGAGTAAAAAAGACGACTCCGGAGGGCCGTTAAAAGCCCAAAGGGCCAAAGGCCCGTAAGGCTTAAGGCCCGGAGCAGTTGTCTTGACAGGTTGACTTGACGGATTTGGCCATTGCGGGAGTTCGGGGGTGGCAGCCCTGAAAAAAAATTCGGATATATCCGTACATGGGATTCGATATATCTGGGACTTGATATATATCACTATAAGGGTATTTCGGTAATTTATACCATCTATCTGGGACTCAATATATATTGTTGCGATTAGAAATTCATCCAAAGTTAAGGGGTTAAGGGAAAAACATACATCTCTTTGTAATTAGATAAAAACAGAGAAGGGTGAAGAAGAGAGGTAATTGTAACCCTATTTTCATTACCAGTAAAAAATCTCTAATCTCTCGTGGACGTAGGCACGTTGCCGAACCATGTATATCTTTACGTTGTGGTTGGTTGTCTTTTTTTTTTGTGTTTGTTTTTTCTTTCTTGTTTTTGTGGATTGTTTTTCGTTTCTACAAAATACATTTGTTTCGCATGAATTTTTAATGTACATTATTTTCATTATGAAGAACAATCACAAAAATAAAAAAATCTCAAAAGGATTTTTTTTATTCCTGGAATTTCTATATAGTGTCATCATCATCAGATTAATAATGCTAAAAAAGAAAAAAGTGATTTTGAATTTGTTAAAGCCTAGATCTTGAAATTCACCAAATGGATGGTCGAGATTTATTGTTGGATGGGTACTAATTTTGAATATATCTAGAGTGCAAATTGATTTTTTTTTTTGTATGATTGATTATGATGATGAAAAGAA
Source organism: Amborella trichopoda (assembly GCF_000471905.2). The sequence continues at coordinate 2,561,505 of NW_006498122.1, forward strand.
TATATGTGCAAAATTTGAGGTCATACAAATACCAAAAATATAATTTTCTAGATATGTGGCCGTTGCATTAGATCATTTCTCTTCCTAAACTGTACATAAAACCTCAGTTGTGTCTAGGGCAAAAACACCCACCTGTGTTTATCCTTGAAAGATAAACAAATATGCATCAAGAATGGCTCCTGCGAGTGCATTCTATCGCCTACTCTTGATCGACTTGCAAGGATTATTTCGGTCTGAAATTTAGGGAACCACATAAGAGTCATTAGATGATTATTTTCAAAAGAAAAATTTTGAATTTTGGATTTCTAACCCCTAAACCTCACCCAGGCTGTTTTCGTTCAATCTTGATACTTTATTATTTTTTTCAAGTACACAGTTCAAGATGTTACATCCCAAAAATTGGGATCATACCATTATACTAAATCGGGTTTTATCCGAGGGAGTAAGTAGACAGTATGCTTTTCAAGGGAATACAAAATCTTATGGCCATCAAGAGAACAAATTGGGGAGAGAGAGAGAGAGTCGTTTTTGGTATTTTCTTAATGAAGTGAGAGAGAGAATTTCATACCTCACCAGTTGTCTAATACTCTAATTTAACCCCTCACCAGTTGCCGAGTTATTGTGTACAATTTCGTTAAAATAAGGAATTTATTGCTAATTCATACTTTAAATTAATGTATAATTAATTTATATATTTTTTATGATGATTGATGAGTGATTTTTTCTTGTCATTTTTTATGTTTTATTTGATTTTTTAGATGTTTTCAACTGTAAATCTAATTATGTAGATCTCTATATATATAAATATTATTTGTCTTTAATATTGTTTATAATTGGTTTTGTGTGGTTTTTCTAAAATGTATTTTGTAGATAGATAAAGGTGTCCATGTCTAGTCCCACATTGAAGATGAGATAATGGATTACTTTTAGTACAAAGGTGTGAGTGATAGTGTATGTGCGGAGCACGTGAAGCATGCGACATGCACTTGTAGGCGCAAAGGCATTTGATAGTACACTTTCCTGCTCGAGTAATGGTTGGGCTCGATGCTCGAAAACTTTTTGTAAGTGTGGCTCGTGTTGACGTTCAACTTTCACTACCCATTGAGGAGATGGAGGTTGTGGACATCCAATCTTTTTGTTTGCGTGGCTCGTGTGGACATCCATTGACCACTAGCTGTCAAATAGATGGAGGCTTGTAACCACAACCATTGAAATTAAGGGTGCACTTGTGTGGACATCAAACGCTCACTAGCCGTTGAAGTGCTAGAGGCTTGTAACCGCATCCATCAAGATTAAGAGCGTGCATATAACCTCTTAAAGCTCTATAAGAAGATGCTCTCTCTACTCATTTTTCTCGGCCTCTTAGAGCTCTATAAAATGTTGCTTTCTCTACTCATTTTTCTCTCTATAAACAATACAAGATTTTGGTGTCTATTGTGGGCTTTGAGCTTGGGTGCATAGAGTTTTTGAGCATCAAAAGAGAGCCTTCTATTTTGCTTTATCCTGATGACGAGTTGCTTTTCTTATGCGCACCTATTATAATACCGACGGGGGCCAAATATCGTATTGAGATAACTCTCTTGTGTGTCCAAAAACAATAATGATTTAAGCATCAATTTTCTTATTTTGTACTATCTTTTTGCCCCTGTTTAACCTAACCGACTTCCAAACTTTTTAAGCTTTGCACTCGTCAGGTATGTCCACTCAGACTCTCCCGAGTTACTCATCGAAAACTAGGCCAAGTCCCGACCTGAATAAATGAACCTTGCTTTTTTAACGTGAGAGGGAGATGGGTGTTTTGGTCTCCATCTCAATGGATTGAAATTTCAACGTATAATGCGAATAGAGGTTATATTTTTCCAACGGAAAAAATTTATATAAGGTTGCAACTTTATAATGTAGAGCTACGGATGCACCTCAAAAATCCATCGGAAAATGTAGTTTTAATGTTCAAAGGCCCTTCGATTGATCATCTCGACATCGACATGTATGATCATGAAAAATAAAAAGATTTTAAGGCTTAGAAATAGTGCATTTTACAACATATTATCTACACCATTATTTTTCAAGATTTTCATATCTTTATAGATCTACTTGATTTTAACCATTTTTTAAATTAAAAATTTTATAATTAGATATAAAAATAGATTTTGAGATAATCTAAGAACATTTTATATCAAAATTATATACCATGATAAAATTTGAAGGCACACCTCACCTCTACAGCTACGGATGCATCCGTATGCCAACTACACCCTTTTCCAACCGGCCTACCATTCATTTTTATATCAATGGGCCCTTGGACTTTAAATTCATGGAAAATTACATAAAGGGAAAAGTTTATATAGAGCCCAGGCTCTAAACAGTCAAATTTGAGCCTACCTCAAAATTTTCACTAGAAGAGGTTGTTTTGATGCCTAAATATCTTTAAATTAATCATCTCGACATCAAGATGCATAGACATGAGAAAAAAATGGATTTCAAGTTTTAGAATAGTGTATTGTGTTACACATTTTTTGACCGTTAGTTTTCAATATTGTCAAGTTTTCATATATATGTTGATCTACACTAGTTTTGAAGCTTTAAACTTTATAAATAAATATAAAAATATGTTTTAAGGCTATCATAAAGATTTTCAATACTGAAACTACATTTCTCGACACTATTTGAAGGTAGGCTCTAATTTGATGAGCCTAAGCTCTATACACACCGCACCCTTACATAAAAGTCTCTTTACAAGATGGAAGTTTAGAAAACCTTGTTGATTTTGTATTTCCGTTGAAGTTGCAATTTTTAAAATTGTGATACGTACAATGAATTATTAGAAACACACTTAGAGAAAAAGAGTCATGAAAATGGGGCTGAAATGGCTTCCTTATTTCAAGGCTTGAAGATTATAAAAAACAAACTGATGGGTACATTGTGTATGGTGGAAGGGGAGCAAAAGTCTTATTCTCAAATTGGTTCATACTACACTGTTATCGGTTATGTATTGTATTTAAATTTAAGATGCCTTTAGAATAAACTGTAGAGAGTTAAATATGTAATCTCTATTAATAAATAAAGGGTGCGGTTTGTATAGAGCCTAGGCTCTAAACAATCAAATTAGAGCCTACCTTCAAATAGTGTCGAGAAAGATGGTTTCAAAACTGGAAATCTTTTTGATAGCCTTCAAATATATTTTCATCTTTATTTGTAAAGTTTAAAGCTTCAAAATAGTGTAGATCGAGAGATCTATGAAAACTTGAAAATTGACGATCCAAAAGTGTGTTACAAAATACACTATTTTCAAAACTTGAAATCCATTTTTTTCTCATGTCCATGCATCTTGATGTTGAGATGGTGAATTTGAGGATATTTGAGCATCAAAACAATCTCTTCTAATAAATTTGTTGCGGTAGGCTCGAATTTTATTATTTAGAGCCTCAGCTCTATATAAACTTTTCCCTTTTTGAAAACATCCCAAAATGTAAATTGGGTTTCTCAAAATCCATGTTTTCTCTACTCCCTCATTTTAACTTTTTAGCTTTGAATTTACTTC
>NW_006498122.1:2567737-2602087 GCF_000471905.2 Amborella trichopoda
CGCCGATTCGCCGATCCGGATTGCCGATTCGCCGATCCGGATCGGTTTTTGAAAAACCCGATCCGGGTCACCGATCCGGTTTTTAAACCATTGTGACCAACTAATTAGGTGGTCTAGCCCCCAAAAGCCCACAGTTAAAGGAACATTTTATCCAAATTTATTTGTGTTATTTTCAACATATATTACATATATTTTAGAAATTAAAAAATACCCAATCTTTTTATATTGTGGACATGATGTCATCCGATTAAAAGTCGTTAGAGGGGCAATTAATTTAGAAAAGGATTGTAAATCATGAGTACGTGTGTTTTTTAGTACAAAGAGGTCAAAATTATTCTTATCCATCATATATGAAATCTAACAATTCAAAGTGCATCACAAAAGCCCGTGAAAATTTATTTTGGACCTTGTGGCAGGTCAATGGCATTTCACTAACCATCCGAATGATGACTGTGACTCCATTTGTATCAAAGATAAGTGGTCCTATCGTATACATTTCCGTTATAATATTTATTAATTTTTTGCTTAATAAATGTTTATTGGCTTTTAGTGCAGCAATGTCAATCATCAAAAGTCAAATAGAGTGACTCTCAATCCCCTATTTTTTATAGAAGTACAAGACAAATACTTTAAGTATGAGGCGATTTTATACCTGATAATGATTTTATATTTGATGGCTAAATGTGATTATGACATTAAATAAATATGTATCACGTTGTCTGCTTTTACTTTTTAATTTAAATTAGCATTTGAGGTGGCTAAAAAATATTTGATTTAAAAAAAGGCATTAATCAAAATATGGTAAAACAATAATAAAAGGACCCGGGTTTGGTGAGTAAGCTGACTCGTCAAAACATGTGCGTCCTCTTATGCATAAGATGTCCATCTTATAAATGAACGGTAAAAGAAGGTGCCTCAACTAAAGATCAATATGGATGGTGGAAAAAAATAATAGCAAGAAGACTGTTGTTTTCAAAATAAAAAATTCCGGATTCATTTATGGGAGTAGGTAGTTCTATATGTTATTTTTGTTGATTTTTACCCCTTTATTAGATAAATAGCACACCTGAAATTCCATAGTTATATGGAAATTCCCAAACAATAGAAATGGAGATGAATGCAAGCAATCCGATGATTTTCAAGCTGGTTGGGACACGGGCATTTGAAAAACCCAAGACAGGAACTTTTGATTTCCAAAATACATGGATTTTGTAAATTCGAGGCTCGTGGTTTCCTCATGCACAAATAAGTCCTAATAAGAGAGAATCAATATGCCTGTAAAATCACTATTAAGCTTTAAAATCATATACGAAAAAGACACAAAAATTTGTCAATTTCTATAAACATTTTAAAATTATTTCATAGCCAGTATGAGTAAGTCTGTATAATTGATAAGGGTGGCAGAGGGCTGGGCCCGGGATAGGGCTTGGTCCAAGCAAAAAAAAAAAAAAAAGGGTTGAACCAGTCTAGTACTGGCTCTAGCCTGACCCTTGGGCCACAGTTTTTGGACCAGGCCCTACTTTTTTAGGGTTGAGCCGACCGGCCATTGCCTGCTCTAATAACAGATCATTTTAAAACTATTTATTATTATTAGTATTTCGGTACATCAGTGGGAATTACATGCCCATACTTGTTTTCGAGATAATCAAATTTTTGAAGGAAAAAGTTTATATAAGATTGACACCTTAAAATGTAAAATTAAGATGTATTTCATTTCGGTGTGGTTTGTATAGAGCCAAGGCTTTAAACAATCAAACTAGAGGTCATCTTCAAATAGTGTCGAGAAATGTGGTTTCAATACTATAAATAGTTGACTAGCCTTAAAATATACTTTTATCTTTAATTATAAAATTTAAAGCTTCAGAAATAATGTAGATCGAGCATATTTATGAAAACTCGAATAACTTAAAAATTGACGATCTAAAAATGTATTACAAGATGCACTATTTCCAAAACTTGAAATCCTTTTTTTTCTCAAGTCCATGCATCTTGATGTTGTGATGATAAATTTTAGGATATTTGGGCATCAAAACAACCTCTTCTAATGAAAATTTTGATGTAAGCTCTAATTTGTTTGCTTAGAGCCTAGCCTCTATATAAACTTTTCCCATTTCTAGAAGGAAAAAGTTTATCAAAAATCCATCGGAGAATGTTGTTTTAATGTTAGAAAAACCCTCTAATTATCATTTCAACATCGAGATGTATGAATATGAAAAAAATAAAAATAAAATAAAAAAATATTGAGTTTCATAATAGTTCACTTTGCAACACATTATCTAGATCGTCCATTTTCAAGCTTTTCATATATTTACAGATCTGCTTGATTTTCACTATTTTTAGATTTATAATTTTTATAATTATATATGAAAATAGATTTTGAGATAATCTTAAAAATGTTTTACACCAAAATTACATGCTACGATAAATTTTGGAGGTACGCCTTAATTGGATGGTTTAAGGTTGCAACCTTATAGAACCTATACCCTTTTCTAAAATCATTTGAAAAATTTATTTTAATATTGGAAAGAATCTAATTGCTCATCTCGACTTATATATATATATAGGGATTGGATTCAGTACGCCCACCAGCTGGCCGCTACGGTAAACGCCAATTGTCCAGACTGAATCTAGACTGATCTGACGGTCACGACCTATTAGCGTGTTTGAAGTTTAATTTTTTTTTTATAAATCAAAATCACTTGAAAATTTAGGTGTGTGTATGTTATTCTCATAAAGACGCACCTAATAAAAATGTAAAAAAACAATCGGCAAAAAAATTAACCAAAATACCCCTGAAACTTTACAGGGGTATTTTGGTTAATGTTTTTCATGTAAAATAATTTTTTTTATATTTTTCTAAGATTCACCTTTTTTTTATGTACACACATTTCAAAGTTTAGATCATTCCGGTTTATATAAAAAAAAAATAAAATTCAAACACTACCAGACATCTAGGATCGTCAGATCGGCCCAGATTCAATTTGAATCGTTGACATTTACTGTAGCAGCACGCCATTGGGCTTACATGATATTTATATATATATATATATATATAGATTTCAAATCTTAAAAACAGCACATCTTGCAACATGAGCTATCCATTTTAAATATTGTTATGTATTTATAGAACTGGTTAATTTGAATTAATTTATTTTTGAAATTGAAAAGTTTTATAATTAGGGAAAAAAATTGATTCTCGCCCTATCCAAAAAAATTTTTACACCAAAATTGTATAACATGAGAGATTTGGGAGTGTACCTTAATTTGATTAAGGAAATTAAGGTTGCAACCTTATACAAACCACACCTTTTTTGAAGTGTCATTGAGAATGAATAAATATAACTGATTTGGCGGGAAATCTGAATCATTGTAACTGATTTGGAGGGAAATCTGAATCATTGTAAGTTTGTAACTGATTTGGCGGGAATCTTAATTTTCTCTCATTCCCTGTCTCTCTCTCCCTAATCTCACACTTACTGATCAAAACCCTAGAAATTCTGAGGCGAAGCTCTAGCGTGACATGTCCGGCCTCTTTAAACAGGCGAAGATCAGCTCCTTCTTTAAGCCTTTTGCAACTAACGACTCTTCTCCTCTCACCAATGAATTAGAAGAAACTGCAAATTCCAGAGAGAGAAAGGATATTCTAGCCACTTATAGACGCCGCACTCCCATAAATAAACCCTCTTGGTAAGCTCTACCCTAATGCAATTATGAAATTTCCCTCTGCATATGCCTTCACTTTGTTCATTTTAAATCAATGAGTAATTTCAATTTAGGGTTCATGATTTTCAGCATAGGTGGAAATTGTTTGTTGAAATTGTTAGTTTTTGATAATTTATTCTCTCACCAAAAGGAGTGGTAGAAATATTTCTGATCGGATTAAAATCAGTACTTGGGTGTTGTTTAATTCATGTGACTGCAAGTTTCTGCCTAAAAATTGATTCGCTAGCATCAGTTTTTTGCCCACTGTTGTTAAATTATTTTCACTGTAATGTTGGATGAAATCAGAAGTTATTTCTAGCGATTCATAGACGACTTTAATTGATTGCAAAGATGGAGACTACGTAACATTTTACAAGCAGGCTATGTTTAACCAATCTGAAGATTTATTTGATTGGAAAAAGAATTGGGTTCTGGTTTTGCTTCTTGGGGATTCAGCTCATATGACATGTGCATCTTTATTTTTTCTAGTTAAGAGCAGTGTCTGAAAATTGCTGATTCAACTCGGGACCCTCCCAAGACGGATAGGATCGGGAGCTAGGAGATTATGCACCAGAAAACATGCTGTCACCTGAGTCTCCCGGTTTTTAATAAACCTGAAAAGGTTTATTAATAGACCTGGAAAGGTTTTAATAATAAATTTAAAAAAATTGATTGTTAAAACCTTTCCAGGTCTAGCATGAACTTGCCTGAGTCGGACCTAAGTCCCTAATCGAGTTTGACTTTTTGATCACAGGTTAAGAGCAGTGTTTTTGTTAGGTTTAGTGATAGTCAAAATCACCGCACTTATATTTCATTTATAAAATTGAGGGTATTATGAGAAAAGAAAAAAACGGTTTCCTCGGTGAGCAAGAAAGAAACCCAAGTGATCTCTATAAAATAGAGCTAAGGAAGACATAATACTCAACATTTTGAGAGTCACCTCTTTGGGGGTTATGGGAATGGATCTCCAATATGGAAATGAGTATCTAAGAGAGAGAGACATGGCTTCCGAGAGAGATGTGGTATTCCTAGGCTTCCACTTCTAGAGAGAGAAAAACTCTCGATTGTGCTCGATGTTATTTTCCGATAACAGCGTTCAGGTGGAAAAGAAGGTATTAATCAATGGTGTTGTTTAATCTGGAGAGTGAGTTTAAAAAGGAAGATCAATGATGGTTTTTTACCCATGTTTAAAGATATGTATTATTTCTTATAACCCAAAACTGTAATCTTCATTGTAATAGTGGATTTCGACTTGCCGAGGCAGTGGATGTAACTTATGGGGCGAACCACATAAATTGTGTGTTGTTGTGGTGTGATTTTTATGTTTGTTTTATTTATTGTACTCTATTTAAAGTTGTATGCATCTATTTTGCATTTAGTAAATCATGTACACGATCTTGGGTGGGATCCCGGTATTTGAGATTCCCAGTTCCGCAAGCATGGGGTTATCTGAGAACCTTACAGTTTCCAGGCTCCCCTCATGTCAGCTACTTGGCCTTGGCATATGGCGAGTTACTCGGACGAGTCATTTACAAGGCCCAAATGCCCTTGTTTTTTTATTATTTTAAATTAAAAGAAGCTTAAAATAAAATAAAAACATTATAGGCCAAATAAAAAACCAAAAACAACATAGAAAGTCTAAATAAGCTTAAAAGAGTGTATGAATTATGATTTAAATAAAATTTGCTTATACACATTATATATAAAAATTTTATACATTAATCCCATAGTTTTATATATTCTTTAGGAATTTTTTTCTATTTTTCAAATAGAACCCGAGTTTTATAGGGTAACTCAAGGCTCGCCAAGGGGGTGAATCCAAGTAGCTTGGCCAAGTCCAAGTGGACTCGGCCGAGTTTGAAGACACTGGTTAAGAGTGAGATGATTAGGAAGAACTTAGTTATTGCTTTTATCTTTATTTTGCCTATTAATTATTGGCTATTTGTTTTATTTTGGTTAGTGAAGAGAGTGAAGATGAAAAGAGCTTGGTTTTTGTTCTTACTTTAGGTGTTATTAATAGTTTTTCTTCTTCTGTTTTTCTTTTTTTTATTGGGCAGTGAACAGAGAGACGATGATTTTACTTCCGACAAAGAGGATGAAGCTGTTAGACTCAATAGCAAGGATAAAATCCAATTGTTTTCTTCTAATTCTGAATCAAACATACGGAGAAACTATTCCTCCGATCAATTAAGTTAAAATATTCTTCTGATTCAATTAAGTCTTGGCAAGAAAGCAATCCAATGAGTGGGACAGTGAACAAGAAACAGAACCATTCACAATGTTATTTGGAGCTTGGACGGTCTGATCTCATTCTTCACACATGTTCCTTATGTGGATTGCAATATTCATGTGGCGATGAAGAGGATGAGAGGGTCCACAAGGCATTTCATAAGAAATACATCCAGGGAGTTCAATTCAAGGTATTTGCCAGATTGTCAATTTATAGTCTGGTATTTTTCATATATTTATCGTTTTGATATAGAGAGTCTGCTCTAGCCTTTTCAAGATTTTGAAATTATATCAATATTATACAAATCTTAAGTTTGCTCCATCCTTAAAGACAGAGACACGGATAAATTATGAGGTTGGTTCTAAAGATTCAGTTTCACGTTCTTTGATGTGGATGAAATGAATTGATTCTAGAGATTCAGTGTCAATTCCTTAATATAGATGCAGATGAGATTCAGTTTCAAGTTTAATGTTGCAGATGAAATGAAGCGATTTTAAAGATTCTGTTTCAATTTATTTGATTCAGGGTCTTATCTTGTCACCTTTTTTGGAATTTAGTGAGGTGGTCCATTAGAAACACCTGCAACAAGAATTTAATGGAGCTTGTGGAACTCTCTTGGTTGCAATTATTGAGAACCGCTCTGCATATCATGTCAATTTTCACTTCTAATCTTTCTCTGTTGCTTAATCTTTTTCTAGACTTTGCAGGGTTTTTTTTTTTTTGAAACTGTTTCAGGACTTTGCAGGGTTGGCATAATGAAAGGGTAATATGCACATATCCGGATAATGGAGAGCACATAGTTTTGATATTGAATGGTGATCCACCTACCCATCGACAAAGGGTTCTTCATCTTCATCTTGATCTCAAAATTCTTTTATATTTGAGAGAAGTATCAGTTAGAAAAGAGAACCCCGCTTCAAACCAACCATTGTCAGGTTCAAGAGGTTGCAAAGATAATGGTGAAGGAGCTTAATTTGGATGATGAGTGGCTTGTGCATAAATTCTGCAAGGTAAATAGATATGGTTTTACTGTTTGAAATCATGATATTGCCATGCATGGTGAAGTAATTTGAAGCGTATATGTTCCTGTTATGATTTATTTCGGGTGAATATAGGAATTACTGCTGGAAAGTTTGCTGTAGTGTGGTTGTTGAGCTATGTTTATCCTTCTGCTTCTAAATCAAGAATAGGTTAGAATGCTGAATTCTGATGTTTTTCAACTTGGCTTTCCCTTTCTTTCCAGTTAAAATTCCTTTTTCCTCTTATCTTTTGAATTGCATATCTTTTAGTTTTTTGAAAGTAATTAAAATTTGCCATCCTCTCCCCCCCTCCCTCCTCTTCTCTCATTGGTAAAACAATAATAAGATTATTATGTTTCTCGAAATGTCTTTATTTTTCCTTTTTGATTTTGGAGCAAATTGTAGGTATTAACTATTAAATAATGTTTCTCCTCGCAATGAGAGCAATGCACATGCCTCTAGCTAGTTTACATAAAATAAAATCTATAGTTCACAAAATGGTCACCCTTCTATTCTATGGCATGCAGGTTTATCTACGTATCTCGAGTCAGAGAATTGTTGGCTGTCTTGTGGCAGAACCAATCAGATATGCCTACAAAGTCATCTCAAACTGCTCCTGCCCTTCAATCATACATTCTTCGAGTTCAAGTGCAAAAAGAGAATTTCAAAACAAAAAACAGCGTGTTGAGACAGAAACAATTAAAAGAAACCCCTCTAATGTAAAGAACTCGGAGAAGATTGCAGATGAGTTTTTTGGTGCTGCGATCCTTTGTGAGATGGAACCAATGCCAGCTGTTTGTGGCATAAGAGCCATTTGGGTTCTCGCCTCCAGGAGGAGAATGGCATAGCAACTTGCTTACTCAATGCGGCAAGGTATGCTATCCCCCCCTCAACCAAAAAAAAAACCAACACATTGCTTATGTTTGGTTATCATGTTTCCTGGTGTTATGAATTTGTAGGAAGAACTTCCTCATGGGTTATGTCTTGGAGCCCTCCCAATTAGCCTTCTCTCAGCCAACATCTTTGGGAAAGGCGTTTGCCACCAAGTATTGCAGCACCAATTCGTTCTTGGTTTATAAATCAGGTATTGAAAGGTGATTCATGTAAGAATCAATAATTCAAGCAAGAGTTTCTCAACTGAAAAAACAAGGGGAGGCATTTTCACCTTCTTTTGTTATAGCTATTGTGGAAGTTCCACATATGAATCATCCCCACCCCCCAAACACACATGCATACACACATACACATACACATGCACACGAGGGTATGCAGTAAAAACCAAATAAGAATATGCTCTCCAAACTCACACACACATACACATACACGAGGGTATGCAGTAAAAACCAAATAAGAATATGCTCTCCCATTTGGATCTGCTATCCTCAAAACGATCATTGTGCATTATAAGAACCAGCCCTTTTATGATTCATAAAGATGATTCTTGCTTCTATTTGGCCCTATTAACTAATATTGGATATGATTATGACTGCAATTTGTTTATCTTGATAAATAGACTATTTGGATTACCTAGCAGACACCACCCAAATATAAATACAAAATATTGAGCCCTTGATGTCATTTCAAATGCCCCAAGGAAATTGAGACTGCTAATGTTTCAAAAGTATCGAACTTGCTCCTAGCTCAACCGAGCCAGCACGTCGCTCTCAAACCACATAAGGCGGCTTGAGATCAACAAGAGTTGAGAAAATTTACCAGCGAAAGCTGGCTTGACATGTCATTTGGAGGTTTTGGATGTCTAAGGGTATGTTTGCTTAAGAGGTTTGAGTTTCAAGATAACTACAGAGGAAATTCCCCAAAAGCATGGGAGCTTTCAAGTTAAAGTCTCAAATGCACTTGGATCCCCATTAATTTCAAGGTTCAACGCTTATGGCTAGTTTGGATGATATGTATAAATCATTAGAATCTGTTGATTTTTGCATACAAAGATATCAAATGGGATACATCAAACTGGCATGTCTAGTGACTTGTGTGGTATTTGAAACGTCTACTTAATTATATCGTGAATCTTTCAAATAGGCTTTAATCGGGACAGGGAAGAACATGTTTCTAAGAAGGTTGGATTTTTAAGAGGTTTTCCACAGAGCATTTGTGTTTGGTGATAGGAAGTGCCATATAAGACCTCGAACTTTAAGCTCCCAAGGCTGAAAGTTCCATAAATCAAACATGCCCAAAATACTTACCCAAAAGGAAAATTGTTTCATGCGGGTTGGATTGCATTTCTACATATGCGGTCCAAAAAGTGTAAAGCATTCATCTTAAAGATGGATGCAAGTAGGTGTTCCATCTAAAAACAATAGAAACTAATGGTCCAAAGGTTTTTTTATTAGAATTATTATTTCTAGTTTTTAAAATTTATTTATTTTTCATATTCATGATCTCCATGTTAGAGATTACATGTCCTTAAAAATTAAATCTTAAAATCCATCTCAAAAATAGATTTATTAAGAGGCCTGCATTTCTACATATGCGGGGTTCGCCGCATAGAAACTTGGTCCAAATAGAAATGACTTGCAGAGAAGGAGACATCTTTGTAGGGATAGAATTTTGGTTTGTGAAAAGATAATGACTATAGTATTGGTTGTGTAGACAATAGAGGTTGGGATCGTACAAATGCAACATTTCAAGTTGTTCAAATAGAGGTTGGGATTTGGGATTAGGGAAAGTTTTCTATGTTCCTCCTACAACATAGAAGTTCTATCCTCCCCCTTTATCCAACCCTCCAGTTTTTAATGGAGGGTTAAGATTGTGCCAATCACAATGTCATGTCTCTACACTATTTTATTTTTAATTTTTTTTCTATAAATTATTTTGACACCAAATTTTGGATGTCCATTCCTCTATTAAACTTGCACTAATAAAAAATATGGAAAAAATATTTTCAATAAAACAAATTGACCAAAATACCCTTGAAAGTTTCAAGGGGTATTTTGGTCATTATTTTTTATCAAAAAGTTATTGTTAATATTTTTTATAGGTGTGTCCCAATGAGAAGATCGCATCTATCAAATTTCATATTTATAAAATTTATATTAAAAAAACTAAAAATAAAATGTTTTGAGACATTGGATTTAAGATCAAATGGTAAGTGACTCTCTTGATAAAAAATGAACAGCTAGATGGTAGGGGGAGGATAGAATTTTTATGTTATAGGGGGAACATAGAAAGCTTTCTCTTGGGATTATATACTTGCTTTCTAGGGGACAAATTGTAGTATGTTGTTTTTATTTATTTATTCATAAGAGTCAACTATTATTGTATGGAGAAAGTTTATATAAAAGGTGCAGTTTGTATAGAGCTTAGGCTCTAAACAATCAAATTAAAGCCTACCTTCAAATGGTGAGAAATGTGGTTTCAACATTGGAAATCTTTATGATAGCCTTAAAATATATTTTCATCTCTATTTATAAAGTTTAAAGGTTTAAAAATAATGTAGATTGATGGATCTATGAAAACTTGAAAATCTTGAAAATTGATGGTCCAAAAATACATTACAAAATATACTACTTTCAAAACTTTAAATCCATTTTTTTTTTATGTCCATGCATCTTGATGTTGAGATGATCAATTTGAGGATATTTGGGCATCAAAACAATTTCTTCTAGTGAATTTTTTAAGGCAACCTCTAATTTGATTGCTTAGAGCCTCGACTTTATATAAACTTTTCCCTTATATAAATCCTTAATGGAATTACAAAAGTAAGCCATATCTCAAAAAATCCACCACAAAAAGTTGTGTTGATGTTGGAAAATCATCTAATTTGATCATCTTGACCTCAAGATGTACAAATATGAAACATTTTTATTTTTATTTTAAAAAAAATGTACAAATATGGAAGAAAAAAGACCTATTTCTAAAACGAGTCGTACACAATGAAACTATTTACCTTTGATACGAGGTGGTCACAATTATTTACAGTTATCCATAAACCAATTTTAGGAACATTCGCATTTATCTTTCTCTTTCTATTTATCTCTCTCTATCATTCTCTAATGATCTCCACACACTAATGTTAGGAACATTGGTGTTTGGAAGTTGGGGAGAGAGAATAGATTTTAGGAACTGTATATTGTGAAAAGAGGAATAGAGAGAACGAAAAGAGAAGGCAATTATGAAATAAAAAAATGATACATGGTACAAAAATAATGATACAATAAATAGATAGATATATAACAAATTGGCCCATAATGAGATATCTATTGCAATTAAAACTAACATTGATGTTGGTATACTTATTTTTCTTTAGCAAATACCCTCTCTCTCTCTCCCTCCGGCCCCCCATTTATGATTGTATTTACAAATTTTAATTATTAATGTAGTTTATTTATTTATATATTCATTGCAATTAAAACTAATAATGGTATTGATATTACTTATTTTTCTTTAGGAAATTCCCTTTATCTCTCACTCTCCCTCCAGCCCCTTATTAATACTTTTTTTTTTCTATTTACTAATTTTAATTATTAATGTAGTTTGTATTTTGAAGTAATTATTTTTAAAATAATTATATTTCTACAATTCGTATTTATGGTTAATTATTATTCTGTTTGTAATTTTTTATTTACAATTATATTTTTTACTGTCATAAATTAATTTTTTTATTTATATTGATTAATATATTAATTAGTTATAAGCAAGTATTAGAAAAAATATAAAGGAGTTATTTTTTTTATATTTTGCATTTGGGTCCGGGTCCTATAATAACTTTTCGGGTTTGTGTCTAGGTCCAGTCGGACTTGGGTCAGCCCTTTGCCAGCCCTAATCCTGGAGGAATAAATTTGATATTTGGAACAACGTACGAAGCAACTTTATGATAAAAAATTACTAGTTTTTTAACTTTTAAGGTTCGAAATAAAGGTAATTTTGAGAAAACAAAAAGCTGAAGAAATAAAATTCGAATACAAAATCAAAATTTATGAAAGATTTCTTTAATAATGATAATTTTAAAATAAATGAACATAAATTTCTCTATTTTAGGATCTTGAGTTTTAGGATGTTACCTCTTGAACAAAGTGACCAAGCTCAAAGAAAAATTCCTTATTTTTTTGGTTGAATTGAAGGTAATGCCAACAGTAAATATGCCATCATTGGCAACCAAAGATACCAATGTCAAAATAGTATGCCCATGTTTGACAATTTTAAAAAAAAGCAAAAAAATATATTAATATGTGGGTTTTATTTTTGGGTTAAGTTTAAGCTGAGCTCAAATACACCCATTGACTTGATTTTTGTACACGTCCCTTTTATCCTTATTTTTTTGTTCTAATTTTACTTGTAATTCTAGAAATTGAGTATTTAAGTCGCAAATGACTTCAGATTTTCAATATCCATAATCTTGTATTTTATTTAAAATAATTTTTTAGGGAAAAAACTTTGGATGTTTAAATTCAAAGTCACTCTTGATTTCAGATATTTAATATCCAATATTATATTAAAATTAAGATTTTCATGCATCTTTTCGTATTCAAAATTCATAGTCCAGAGTGACTCTAGATATTCAATATCTAAAGAGAAAAATAGCTAAAAAAGAAAATAGATGACGGGTAACTTCAGATTTTCAATCTTCGAAGTAAAAACAATATTGAAAAAAAACTTACAAAAAAGTGACGAAAAGACAGGCAAAGGAGAAATGAAGGTAACGTACAAACTTTCTTCAGATTCTCATAATTACAATTCAATTTTTAAATGAAATATAGGGATAAATTTTTTAATAAAAAAAAGAAAAAAAGGTTCCAAGTCAAATCTCCAGAGCGTAATGATTTAAAAAGCAGATCGGTGACTTGGATCAGACACTTCAAAAATTAATCCGGATTGACGAATCGGCTATCTGAATCGAAAATCGGGTGAATCGGTCCGATTAAAGCTTCAAAAAAATTTGAAAAAATTATTAAAATTCATTATAAATATTGTATTTTAGGAATTGAATAAAAAATGAAGGTACTCCATTAATAATTTTCATTTCTTTGCATGAATATGCGAATATTGATATGTTCTTTCCCTGTATAAACTATTATTTACTATTTAATTTATGTCACACAAAAGGATAAACATAGAATTATCATGGAATAAGTATATCAACATATATGGACGACAATAAAGCATACAAATAAAAATAATTCTTCACAAAGCTACTTAACATTAGTTATTCCAACTCAAAAATGCATTAACAACAAATTAAAAAAATACAGTTTTACATTAAAAATAAAATAACATGCATTTTTTTGCATAAATAATCTATCAACATACAATTTTTTCAATATAAGCTTTAACAATAAAAATTAAAAATATGGTTTAATACCTCATGATAATCAAAACCTTGTCACGATTTTCACATCTTTTTGAAAAATCATCCTTTTTTAAAAAAATTGATCATGGATTAAAAAAAAAAAAAAAGTACAGCAAATTTTCAAAAAATTCGATCATGGATTACAAAAAAAAAAAAAAAAAAAAAAAAAAAATTTTAGATCATGGATTACAAAAAAAAAAAAATAAATAAAAAAAAAATTCTGTTCTTCACGGAGCCACCTTACATCAGCCATTTTAACTAAAAAATCCACCTCCAAGCGAATAAATTACATCCAATTGAGCAGAGTTTTTGATAAACAACAATATAAGGAATCAAAACCCTAAAATATGAACACATTATCATCAATAAATCAAATCAAATCGATTAAATTGAAAAAAAAAAAAAAAACGCAGTTTTTTACAAACAACAGTCATTGAATCTCAAAAATGAAACTCAAATTGAATAAATCAGATTGTATTAAATACATCTGATTATAAACAAGATTATAATGATTAAAAACTCTAAAAATCTAACACATTATTTGTAATATATCGTAAACAAAAAAACGAAAGGCGGAAAAAAAAAAAAAAACAGCAAAAATTTTTTTTTCACAGACATCACTGTGTTCATCTAAAAAATCAGGCTGTAATTGAGAAAATTAAATAAAATTGAATATGTTAAATGATAAAAGACACAATAAAGATTAAAAACCCTACAAATATAACTCATTATTTTCAAAATATGTAGTGAAATTGATCATATGGCGAAAAAAAAAGAAAACCCAAAGTTCTTACTTGATTTAGTGAACCCGAACCTTCAATCTCCAAATTACTCGGTTTTTTTCAACGATTATCACAAATTCGTAACATAATTTTTTGATGAACAACTTTACGATCAAAATGCGTACAAATTTTTATTGAGTCATGCCTTATTTGGCATGAAACACAAGGAAAGACAGAAACCCTAAAAACGCAACTTTCATGATCCAAAAACAAGAAATTTTTCCACCATTTAATCCATAAAAAGGTTGAAAAAAGTAGCATAAACCTTGCATATTCGATTACATAGGCCAAAAAAACAAGAAAAATGATCAAAAAATGACAAATTTTGAAGAATCCCGTGAAGAACACTGTACAGCCCGTGTTCTTCACGGGACTCGCCGATTCCGTACAGTGAATTGACGAGTCACTGTACAAAATCGCCCGATTCTCTCTGGAACAGAGCGATTCCGTGTAATTTGCCCGAATCGGCACGTCCAATGCCGATTCCCGAGTTGAACCGGACGAGTCCGATTCGATTCGGCATTTTTTAAATCACTGCTTGAGAGGCATCCAGATATGTGGTCTTAATGGCTCATTCAAAAATGAGGTATGATATGAAATTCTTTAAACCAAAAAATCCCCATATTTTGGCTGCAAGGTATGTGCTAGGGTGATATAAGGGACCCCAGAAGCAGTGCCCATGCTACACTCCATAATAGTTCCCAGAATAATCCTCTAATTTTTTTTATTCAGAATATAAACTTAACACTTACAAGACCTCAGCCATCAAATATCCCAATTTAACATTTTTTTGGTGCTAAATAACATACTAATCGAAAAAGCATCAATCCATATCAAGATCTACGAATCTGGATAAAGACTTGGTGGGACCGTGCCAGTTCCTGAAGAGCATCGGGAACATCAAAGGCTAAAACCTTTTATTATTATTATTTTACTGGTTTTCTTAATGTCATTCAACATTCCATCCACCCTAAAGAACCCTAAGAATCAGTTCGTTCCTTTTTTATTGGCCGGATTGGCAATCTAGCCAATATAAATTGCTGATCCTGAGATCAGGATTGGTGGGTGGACGTTTTTAAAAACACTGAATCAACATGTGAAATAAATACACTTTGAGGAATTCAACTCATGACCATTTTAACTACACTTGGAACAGCACATGCACCCTCCCTTTGCTTGCACCAATAAAAGATAACCAGACTCAATTTCCCCCCAAAAAAGAAAAATAAAAACATATAACAACCAAGAGCTGTGTTAATAATAAATTAAATTACTTATACAAAGCCATTGAGCAATGCAAGCCAGAGACATAATGTTACATGTAACAGGAAGAATAAAAAATTACAGCAAAAAGAAAAGAAGCTTCTTACTCTCATTCTGACTCTCACTCTTCTTTATATGGAGGGTGGTGGAGGTGGGGGTGGAGGTGTTGTAGGAGAGGGCTTTGGATTGGAGTGAGATGGTGAGTCTTGTGGTGGACCCATGGGGACTTGTGGTGGTGGCAGTGGCGGCAGTGGTTCTGGCGTGCCCATGGGTATAGGGGTCACTTGGGTGACCTCCTCGATGCCTTCATCAAGGTAGACAAGGTCTTGCATGGTGAGTTGGTGGTACTCCACAATCTCCCTCAGGAAACGGTTCTCACGTGCATAAACCGAGTTCTCATGTGCTAATCGAGCCTTCTCGTTCAAGAGTGTCTCAAGTTGAAGCCGTATCTGCATCATGTAATCATAGCATTTGAGAGAGTGAGAAGTATCTGTACCATGTTATCATAGCAGTTGAGAGAGAGAGAGAGAGAGACTGGCAACTAGTTTCTCTTTCAACCTGAGGTTTGCTTGCTATTGAGGCATAAACTCAACTACGAATAATTGCATGTTGGATCTTATATCAGACAACCATTTACCTTTACTGCAGGACTGCTACAACCACCCTTAGCCGCCAGATGTGAATTCGGACTATTAAGAGTCTATCATTTTTCCACACATGTTTGAGAAATTTTTTGCAAACTTAGGTGCATCAAAGGCACAGACCCAGCCGCTTGATTTCACACCTGACAGCTAAGGCTAGAGGTGATTGTGACCCAATCCATATAAATACTTGCCCATTATATATCATCACAATCTCCACTACCATATACCTGAAATGTGACAAATACAGCATACAAAAGCATAAAATAGAGGTTGTTACATTTCCAGTGGCCTAGTAGCTTAGCCAGGTTTTTTATATTTCCCAATTTCTTGTTTTCAGTGGAAGTGGCAAAAGATTAGAAATTCTGGGTCCATTCTGACATAGTAAGCAAAGCCCATTATGGAACCTATAACCTGTGAAGGTCCTTGGAAAAAACACAAAAAAACAAAACGCTACTCCTCTCCCCTCCTTAACCCAAATAGGGTAATGTAAAGTTCTGATTGGTCCTACTCCCTCCATCACAGTCCATTGCTTCATTGAAGGGTGATGAGCCAATGGATTATGGTCTCCCCAGTCCATTGAAATATATAGAATACTTTCCCTAGAAATGTTCTTAGGAATCCCAAAGATCCTACCAGAATAAGTGCATGCTTAAATAGAGCTGGATACATAAATTTTCTGGTTTTTCAAGTTCACAATAAGAGACAGTAAAACAAAGTATTATTCAGCTAAGCTAAAAGACTAGAAATATGTAAAGAAAAGTAGTTTGCTGGCTCATGTGTCCACCCTGCACTTCCAGGGATTTAGGACCTGAAACACAACCTGAATAATTGTAACTACATTCCCGCCTTAGATCCGTGAATTAGGGCGGTTTAAAAAAGAGTGCAGATCCAATGATCTTCGAAATATTCAAATGAATGGTCCAGAAAGAAAATGTACAAAATGACTCATTTTAAAGGCTCAAAATTTATTTTTTATAGGTTCATGATCTTGGTGGTCTAGATGATTGACCTGAAACTTTTGGATCAAAACATCATTTAGGGAGGACAGGATCACTGTAACAGGTTTCCCTGGATGCACCCAAACTCTACCCAATATGTAATGCATCAAATAATACATACCAGGTCGTCATCTTCAGGGCCGTCTCCATTCTCATGGCATTCTCTGAGAATTCTATTCTCCTCCTCAAGTTGGGCACATCGTTCTTTTGCAAATGCTAGGTCAGCTTTAACAGTTTTCAGCTCTCGCAATAACAGTTTAGCTTTTGCAGCCATTGCCATTGCAACCTGCCAACCGATAAGGCAAATCAAAACATTCCCCAACACGAAGGGATCTTTACACGTTTCAAGGGGCTTCTACAAATCTAGGCATTGGAATTGAGACTATCTTTCAAAAAGAAGGCAAGTTGAGATAAAAAATGAAAAAGGTGAAATAAGATGCACAATCGAATATGATCCAGTGATACACATTTGCCACCTTACGTCGCGAGATGCCTTCAGTTGTGTCTCATGGTCGGTTGGCATCTGTGGATTATGTGGGCTTGATGCATCAGCACGCTCCCAGTGTTGTGCTTGATTTGGTGCATCAGCAGTGGTTCCTTTTTTCCTATTGTGAAGCTTGCGAGTGTCTGCTATAATGTCCGCTGCTTTATTCTCCACAATAGTCAAACCCTCCTAGATGTTTACAAGAAAGTGCATAGATTTAGAAAGACAACCTCACTCAATGAAAATAATAGGAATGACGAACAATAATGTAAAATAAAAAAAAACATTACGAACATAAACTAGTTTTAAAATATATAAGCATCAAGGTTTAGTTTTATAGGTATGGCACATCTACGTGAACGAATGTATGCATGTGTGGATCACATCACACTCTCCGAATGACGCGTCCCTCGTATAGATATGTGATTTTAATAGTATAAATATGGCAAGTTAAATATTGCCCATTCATTGAAGTTTAATTAATTTTCAGCCCAATTGGACCTCAAAAAAAGCTATCATCATCAAATACAGAACATCTGCTAAACTAAACTTGCGTACATTGTCGAATTTATTGGTTCTTTAAGAAGACAACAAAGCAAGACACGTATGCAGTTTCACAGCTCATTAGACATTCCCTTTGCACCGCACGAAAGGGCCAGTTGTGGTACACACAACGGTTTGCCATTCAGGAACACGAGGTTCACGGGTTTATTTACGGTCTGATGACAGCATACCCAACAAAGTTAGAAATGTAAAGGAGTGGCCAAATGTAATTGATGCTCACAAGAAACTGTAGTGGCCAATGATTGAAAAGAATACTAAAATGGGTAATGAAGAATCAGGGGCATAGTTCTTAAGTTGGGAAGTGAGAAAATTATACAGAGATTTATTTACATAAGCCAAAGGAATGTTGGAACCAATGATCAAAAAGGCGTCCGCCATACCGCCTAGGCGGTCACTATTAGGGGCAGAACTAGGTGCCCACCTAGGCGATCGGGTGGACGATTAGGCGGACGAAAAGGCAGGAAAAGGCACCTGCCTAGGCGGCCTGCAGGAGTTTGACAGAGTTTTTTTGAGAGGGGCTAAAATGCCCTTTTCAACTACTCCAATTCCTTGATTATGTGAATTTTGATGAACTTTTTGAAATTAAATCAAAATATGAGTTTAAAATATTAAATAATTCATCTCTTATGTGCATATTGACAAATTTTCCCATGGATTTTCTCGTGTGTAATTTTGTCTTTTCAGTTTTTTGGTGTGTCGTTTACTTCTTGTATCTCCCATCACGCCTTCAATGTCGTTTTCTTTTCTTTTAAAATGGAAGATGTTTTATCTCAAAGCATGCAAATATTCAATGTTACCAAGAACATAAGGTCATATATAGCGCACTTGAACAATGAGATTCCACTTAATACAAATAGAACTTTGAAGGTATGGTAAAAAACTATAAGAGAAAACCATTATAATAAAGATATTGTGAGAGTACAAAATGATTTAAAAGAAAGCCAACAAACAAAACGTTGTTGATCTTTTTTTAAAAAAAATAATCTTGTGATGTATTTTAAAATTTTATTAAACAAAATCTTCCCAAGTGGTTTCTTGCCTGAGGCAGTTCGTGTACAGTATATGCTCTTGCGCTCTCCACTTATCTTTTTTTGAGGGAAAAAGTTTATACAAGGTTGCATCCGAATTATTTGGGCGCCTGGCTTAGCTCCTAGGCGGCGCCGACTTATTCAACATTGGTTGGAACCATCTTTTGTTATATTGAAATATCTCATAAAAATAAGGGTGCGGTTTGTATAGAGCCTAGGCTCTAAACAATCAAATTAGAGCCTACCTACAAATAGTGTCGAGAAATGTAGTTTCAACATCGGAAATCTTTGTGATAGCCTTAACATATATTTTTTTCTTTATTTATAAATTTTAAAGTTTAAAAAATAGTGTCGATCGACAAATCTATGAAAACTTGAAAACCTTGAAAATTGACAGTCCAAAAATGCATTATGCAATACACTATTTCCAAAACTTGAAATCCATTTTTTCTCATGTCCATGTATTTTGATGTCGAGATGATCAATTTGAGGATATTTGGGCATCAAAACAATCTCTTCTAGTGAAATTTTTGAGGTAGGCTTTAATTTGATTGTTTAGAGCCTCGGCTCTATATAAACTTTTCCCTAAAAATAATAGGAATATTAAGTAACATAAGATAATGTTCTTTAAAAAGGATATCTAGACAAATATTAAATCCACGGTTTTTACTGGTCCTGCTAATACTAGGCCCTAAAGGCCACATGAGGTTTTCTTTTTCTTTTTTAATTCTTTTTTTAGGTTAGGTTGAGCCCAGATGAGTCAACTGGGGAGTAGAAAGTAAAGAATTTCAAAAGTAACAATTTTGATATTAGGAGATTTTGGATGGATAATATTGAAAGTAGGCAAGCAATGGGAATTTTAAATCCTAATAGAAACCTTATCTTGAATGTTCCTTTAGATGAGCCAAAAAGACATAGAGAGCTCCGAGAAGCGAAAGGGGATTCGTATACAAAGAGACCTATTATTTAAATCAAGAAAGAAGAAATTCAAGAGAGTAGAAATTTTAAGCACGCATTGAGAGAGAGTTTTTATCAGAACTTGCAGAGAAGCCATCATTTTCTCTCAGTAGACGTGAGTGTAGTTTGTTTTTATATCAAGTGGAAGAAAATGTTCAGCAGATACATGATGTGTTTCTGGGATGATTTAAACAGGAAAGTAAGAAACCCCTAAATTTATGTAAAATTGGGATTTGGGGTTCTTTGAGAATGAAGTATATTCCACCTGTGTATTACCGATTTCTTACAGGCTTTGAACTAATCTTTTACAGGACATTGGGAGGTAATACAGGAGCATTTGATGGACATCTTCCAAGACACGAACTGCAGGTGAAGGCGGGGTTTAATGGTGAGTTGTCTTTGCACTCAAACAATCTAAATCACCTTGGATCAGTGCCAAGTCAACCGAGCCTCACTAGTCTCACCAAGTCAGCTTGAAACTGGACTATGATGAATCCTGATCCAAATCAGTTGTTTCGAAATGTGGCCAGTGTTACCTGGATGCTTCATACATCTCATTGTGCCGCGTGTCGACACATGTCGGCCGCGTATTGACATGTTTTGGCACATATAGACACACGCCTAGCACATAACTGCCCTTGGTATCATTGTAATGTTTTGTAACATGATACCAATGTTCGCAAAATCGAACCGGAACGGTTAACCGGACATGGGCTAGGAGCGATTTAACCAGCCTAACCGGTAAACCGGCCGATTCAACCGCCCTAACCGGGCAAGTCCGGAACGATTAAAAAAATGTTAAAAAAAATAAAAAAGATACAAAAAAACCTACTAAATAATGAAGAATGTGATTAAAACAAAACACACTCAAATGAAGTTGAAAATTAATGAAAAAATAGATTTTAACGAGTCGATTTGTGCCTAGGGGTATTTTTAAAAAATTTTGAAAAGATAGGAAAATATAAAAGTGAGTATCAATGATCAAAATATTTTTTAATCTTTACCATAATGTAAAGAATATTAAAATAGTGTTAAAAAAATCGACTTGACCAACACTTTTTTTTAAAGAAAATGATCTTTTTTTATCTTTTTTTTTAAAAGAAATGATCTTCTTTTTAAGAAAGTGATCTTTTTTTTCTTAAAAGAAAATGAAGAGAAAATTATATTATATATAATATGAACCCTTATTTTTATCAACTAAGTAGTAAATGGTGATCAAGTAATAAATGGCATATGGTTTTTTAACCAATTCATGGTTTTTTAAAAGAAAAAACGCATATGGTTTTTGAACCAATTAAATTTATGGGTTTTTAAAATGTTGGCGGTCGGATTCGAACCCCGATTCATATAAAAACCACTTGTCAATGCTAACCAATACGCCATTCCAATATATTTGATATGAATATGAAGTATTATTCTATTTAAAGTTTAAAATACTGTGTGACCACCAAAACCGGCCAAAACCGGAACCGGTCGCTGGGCGGTTCTAATCTAACCGGCCGGTTAGCGGTAAGATCGGCCGGTTTTACGAACACTGCATGAGACGTGTTGAAGTGGCACATTACACAATACCACCGTGTGTGGTGCTTATATGTGTACTTAAATAATTATTATTTTTATATTCGAAAAGACTCAAAACAAAAGAACTCTCTTATAAAATATTAATTTTTGTATATATTTAATCTTTATTTATTATAATGTTATTCTCACATTAAGATTGTTCCACAAGAGTCTAAAATTTAACGGTGGCACTTTGAATTCAATCTTCTCATTGCCATCTTTCACAATTATAATAAGTAGGAGACATCAATAAAGTTATATTGGTGGAAAAAGTTATTCTAATGTTAAGCACCGACAAAATAAATAAAATTATTAAATGTAAGGAAAAATAATATGGCCTACTTAACAGGCCAAAATTTCCGTACCAACGATACCTATAAAAAACGAATTCCATACTGACAACAACATCTACTGCACACACTGGATAACATCAAGCAAAAGATCGCATGAGCCTAGCAGCATCTAAAAGCAACACACTTGTCATTCTCAAACAATTACCGAAGGCAAGGTAATAAAAGAATGAGAACTCACATATCCAAAGGATCAATATGAAAATCAAACATGTTATCGAAGCTTGAACATTATAGACAACCCAACAGAAATTTCCTATGATGGAAGTCGATAAGTTGATACTTGATACCCAATCCAGAACATCTTTCATAGTCATTAAGTTTATAAGCCATAAGATTGTCAAAAACATCACAAGAAGGATCACAACGATCATTTTCAAGAACTTTTGTATTCTAAGAAAAATTTCAAGAGAAAATAACTTACCTCCAAAGCATTACCAATGGTGCCGCCAATGTAGTTTATGGAAGAAGCAAGTGCATCTAGACCTTTTTGAATCGTAGGATTTTCAGGTCTTCGATGGCCTTCCATTGGTTGATAAGAGTGACGAACCTACAGTTAGGAGATCACAAGTTAAAGACACCAAAGAGGCAAGGTATACTCTTCATTCACATATGAAATAAAGGAGCAGTACACCAGTGGACTAGATGCGGAAAAACCATATTCCAGTGCGCTATCACTGTCCATCAAAATGATGAACCGTGATGGAGAAAGAGCAGGACGCACCATTGGGATCATATTTGGCCATCATTGAAATGGATGCTAATGATCCTATGGACTATGGTTTTTCCATGGTCCATCAGATATAGCAGACTTCCCCCAAACAAATGAGGTCCCTTAAAGAACTGGGAAATGTAGACCACAAACACAGACGTGTAAAGAAAGGAAAATAAAAGCAACTAGGAATGGGCTCAAGACAAGGTGGTCAGGATGTCACAACATGACATATCGAGTTCCATTCCTACCACAGGTAGAGGACCGCATTCTCACTGAACTACCCAAAAAAAATAAAATAAAATAAAAGCATCTATCCTGAAGTCCTGGGAGTTCACCAAACACTGATCATAATTAACAATACTTTTTCTCGTACCTGATACCCAACTGCCGCATCATGGACCTGGGGGCTAGTTTTGCTAGATGTTTCAGATTGCTGAACCATGTTATCTTCCTCAAAAACTGATTTTGCCTTTCTGGCAAGAACACCCCAGAACCCATACTTGGACTCATTCAAGGTTTTCATTGATGTATATTCATAGGTCATGCCTTCCTGTATTCACATTCATCACATTTCCTCAGAAAATCATACAAGGGTTTAGCCCAATTTAAACAAATAGATATTCACCGCCATATCAGATCAATAAATCACAAGGAATTTTAAACCATTAGCTCCAGCAGAAAGATGAAAACTGAGGGGACCAAAGAGATTAAGAAAATCAGGAAGCCCCTCCCATAATTTACGGATATTCTACCCAACCAATACCCAAAAGTAGAATGATTTGTACTTTTATTAAGAAAAGGATACTCTCTGATAAAGAAAAGCAAAATGAAAGTTTTATTAAAAAATTGCCCATCTCCTAAGAAACCTTTTTTTGAATAATATTTATCTCTTAGAACTATGCGCATTCTTTTTTTATGAAAAGAAACTATGAGAATTCATGGAACAAAAGAAAACAACAACATATTCCAACAGAAATTCTCTAACTTCCACATATCTTTCTTTTTTCCATTGTCCAATAATTGAAACTTCTCTGAAATTTTATATACATTGGGAGATCATCTCATTAAAGGACCATTTGTATATATGGGTGGTAAACAGGTCAAGTCGACCTGCCAGTCCAGGTTCATTTGACCTGGACCAGACCCAGGTTGGGTCCAGCTCCATCTTGGAAAAAATGGGGTAAGGTCAGGTCTGGGACCACTTGACCCAATATCTATCCCTCCAATATATGTTACTATATTTTGATTTTATGCAATAAATATGTCAGATATATATATACATATATATATATATATATATATATATATATATATATATTACCATCATCATCATTATAGCTTTTTCCCAATTAATTGGGATCGGTTACATGAATCCTGGCCCCGTCATTCTGTTCTATTAAAGGTCATACCCTCAATGAGACCAAAAGTTCCCATATCTTTTCGGACTCCTTCCAACCATGTCGTTTTGGGCCTACCCCTTGCCCTTTTCAATCTTTCCACTTGAACTAACTTGCACCTCCTAACAGATGTTGTACTGGGTCATCGCCATACATGACCAACCCACCTAAGTCTGATCTCTCTGATCTATTTACCTATTGGTACCACACCTAAATTCTCCTGAATGGATTCATTTCAGATTCGATCCCTTCTTGACTTGCCACTCATGCATCTCAACATCCTCATCTCCGCTACACTCATTCTATCAGTATATTGTTTTTTGTCTGCCCAACATTCCACTCCATAGAGCAAAGCCGGTCTCACAGCTGTCTGATAGAACTTGCCCTTTAGCTTCATTGGTATGTGGCGATCACATAATATTCCAGTTATACATATCCACTTCGCCCACCCAGCTCTAATTCTGTGTGACATCTTCCTCAATCTCTCCATTTTCTTAGATTATCGACCCAAGATATTGAAAGTGCGGTCTTTTTTGTATTTTCTGGCCGTCAGTCTTAACTACTTCCCTATCTCTACTCCTATTATAACAAAACTTGCATTTCATATATTATGTTTTAGTCCGGCTAATTTTACAAACTTTGGATTCTACAGCATCCTTCCAAAGTTCTAAAGCCGTTTCGGGTCTCATCAATCAAAATTGTCATCTACGAACAACATGCATCACGGTACCTCATCCTGTAGGGGCCTAGTTAAGTCGTCCATAACTAAGACAAAGATGTACAGGTTCAATGCTGACCCTTGATGTAGACCTATTATCACTAAAAACTCACTCGTCTCTCCACTAGTTGTTCGTACAATAGTTAGTGCACCATCATACATATCTCTCACCAAGTCGGTGTAGTGTCTGAAGACTCCTTTCTTTTCCAACACCCGTCAAATCAAATCTCGATGTACTCCATCATAAGCTTTCTCTAGATCAATAAAGACCATATGGAGATCTTGTCATTTCGCCTAAACTTCTCAATCAATTGCCTAAATAGAAAAATAGCCTCGGTTGTTGACCTTTATGGCATAAAACCAAATTGGTTTTCAGATACACTCGTTTCATGCCTTAGTCATTGCTCAATCACTCTCTCTCAGAGCTTCATAGCATCTCATAAGCTTGATCCCTCGATAGTTCGCACAATTTTGTATGTCTCCTTTGTCCTTGTAAGTAGGTACTACAATACTTTTCTCCATTCATCGGACGTTTTTTTTGTTCTCAACACCTTGTTGAACAAGTTCGTTAGCCAGTCAATCCCAATCTCCCCTATGCATTTCCAAACCGCTATCGGGACACCATCTGGTCATAAAGCCTTTACTATTTTCATCTTTTTCAAAGGTTCTTTCACTGCTGACATCCTAATCCTACAAATGTATCTATAACCTCCACCCTCATTTATACCAACATTTCTTTCTATCGTTATGTTCCTGTTGTGTTCGTCATTTAATAAATTTTGAAAATAAACTCTCCACCTTTCGCTGACCTCGTTATCCTTCACTTAGACCCTTTGATCCTCACTCTTAATGCATCTAATATGGTTTAGAACACTACACTTTTTCTCTCTCATTTTTACTAATTTGAAGACATCTTTTTCACCTTCTCTTGTTCCCAGTTTATTGTATAGGTTATCATATGCCTTAAGTTTAACGTTACTTACTATTTGTTTAGAGTTTTTCTCAGTATTTTTATATTCTTTTAAATTTTGATCGTTTCTATTACACTGCCAAGTTTTATAACATGAATGTTTTTCACTAATGGCATTCTGAACCGCATCACTGCACCACCAAGTTTCCTTATCGGAATTTCTTTTCCCTCTAGATTCTTCTTTTGCTACTTTCTTGATATAGTCAGTTTTCACATAATATTAACCTCATGTTTAGAGTTCCATTTTCTTTCTTTAACAAATTTATCCCTAAATAAGTCTATTTTCTCATTTTTAAAATTCCACCACCTAGTTCTTAGAAACCCATTACTTTCACCCCTTCTCTTCCATGTCTTTATGCAGACGTCCATAACCACGAGCTTATGTTGGGTAGTCAAACTCTCTCTTGGGATAACCCTTGCAGTCTTTACATGATGGTCGATCTATCCTCTTAACTAGGAAGAAGACTATATGGCTTTTATGTGATCGACTTTTATAGGTTATTACATGATCATCTCGCTTTTTAAGGTAAGTGTTTTCTATTGTAAGGGACGCTAGACCCAACACTTGTATTTACTTCTTTCTTTATTCAATGAAACAGTTAACTCTACCAATAAATAAATAAAAGTAAGTGTTTTCTATTGCTAGGTCGTAGGCCCTAGCAAAATCTAGAATAGTCTCCCCCTCCCCATCTCATTGCTTTCCCCAAACCCATATCCCCCATGTACCCCTTTATATCCTCTAGTATCCTTCCTTACATGCCCATTTAGGTCCCCTCCTAAAAAAGTCCTCTCTCTATTTGGTATGTCTTAGACTACTCCATCTATGTCCTCCCATGTGTGTGTGTATATATATATATATATATATATCAGCCCCAACCTAACCCAACCCAACAGGTCAGGTCATTTCCAACTGACTTGGACCCACTCAATTCAGATCCGGATCAAGGTTGACCTAACCCGGACCTGGCCCGTTTGCAGCCCTATTCAAACATCTAGAAAAGGTTCGCTAAAAAAAATCATTCAATTTCCAAGAATTACAAGAAGAGATAAAATAACATCATATCCAATCAGAAAAATACATTGCAATGAACCTCAAACACAAAAAATCGGTAGCATAGAAATCCAATATTCTCACAAAAACTAGAAAAAAAAAGCACACAAATTCAGTTATTCAATTCCTAAGCTTCTCTCAACCATTTTTCAATAAATTTAGAAAATTAAATAAATGGCATCATGACAAAAATAATACTCGTTAAGGACGGGGATCAGTCAAAAGTATCATCAGTCTCATAGAATGAAAGTCCAAGTCAAATCCGACACACCTTAAATTAAATAAATAAATCCCATTGCAAAGGTTTTCCACATTTATCCATCAAATTCTTCATCCTACATAAAAGATCACTGAGCATTCACAGATCGCAATCAATCCCCTATAGCGATCCTCCATCCTTTTTCTTGGACCAACTCATCCTTTTTTCTCTTATTTCTCTTCACCCATTACAATTATGGATAAAGATCATTTATCCAACAGAGAAAACCCTTTAGTGAAATCTGAAAATATTCTCGTGAATGAATCCATTCCATTGCATAAGCATCCATTATATCCACAAAAAATGCAGTAAATTCAGATGGATGTCACCTAAGGGGAAAGTTCATCGATACATTTCAGGGGAGAATTATTACGAATTTGGTATTTCTTTTTCTTTTTTGAATAATTTTTTGTTTTTGTTTTTTTTTTTTTGGGAGAATTTGAAGAAGTAACTATCAAGGACCCAACTAAATATCATGGTGTGTATATGTTCAAATAAGTGACAATATACATTTGAGCAGAAATTATCGATTCCAAAAAAAAGAAAAGAGATACACCTAATCTTTTTTGACAAATTCATCAAAAAATAAAACAATTGGACCAACAACATCGACAGAAACAGCCATTTATCAACATCCACTGCAAAACTCAGAACCAGATCATTATTTTCCTTTTGCTTCAGATAATTCAAGACAGAGATCACATGGCACATATAAATAATCCTCCAATTTTAGCAAAACCCAAAAAGCAAAAAAAAAATGCCATACAAACAAATCACTTCCATGAAAAAAAAAGTCATCAAAATAATTCAAAATACAATAGAAAGAGATCATTCTTTCCCTTTTTCTCCAATAATATGTGATACATAACACTCCCAGATGTCATCTTGGGTGACCTCCATAAAAATCATATTTGCGGCTTCAGTAGTTTTCCTAATTCCATTGAAGAAACTCAAATTCGAGCAAAACTCGGAAATCCCTCAAACATAAAAATCAATTCCATGGACAAAACCCATCAAAATGACGAGAGAAAGAGAGAGAAAGGCCATCATTTTTCCTTTGTTTCCAATAATTCCGTACATTTATCACTAGTTACATGAAAGAAAACCAAATTATACAAAATCCAACAAAAAAATTCCATGAAAAAATCCAACCCAATCGAATCAATTCCATGAAAAAAGCCACAAAAATTAAGAGAGAGATAGAGGTCGCTCCAATAATCCAATACATAGATAACTGATTCAATTTAAAAACCCAAATTCAATTTAAAAACCTCTGCATAAGAGAGAAGAAATATGTACTAAGAGAGAGCTAGAGAGATCAGGACCTGTCTCGAAGGCGAAAGCCTCTGTCTATACGCAGAATGGAGAGCCGATTCCCCATAAGCCGAAGAGAGAGAGGAATCCTTGTGAGCTGAAGAAGCCCTGATTGCTTGAGCAGCGAGAGAGGAAGCAGAAGAGGAAGAAGAATTCTCCTCAGGAGGAGCAGATAGGTCATTTTGCCAGGTCCGGCCTCCCGAATGCTTCCTGCGATACGCCATTAGGTTGATTCTCCAGACACCAGCTTTGCGTCCTTTCCCTCTCTCTCTCTAACTCTCTCTCTCTCTCTCCTCTTTCTCTCTCTAACTCTCTCTCTCTCTAACCGCCTGGTATTTAACAGATATGGAAAACCAAATTTTGCTAAATTCGACGGAAATTCAGACAAATTCGTCCCTTGTTGCCGGGCAAAAATGGCCAAATTACCCCTAGCCTTCTTAGAAATATTTATGGAGCTCGCGGGAGTATAATATACATTTTACTCCCTCGATCAGAATTGGAGGAATTTTTCCAATTCAAAATTTTAGGAATCACCTAAGAATTACGGCATAATTATTCTCAAAAAAAAAAAATTAAAATTTTGATTTTTCTATCATTCAAATCTTATCATCAAAAAATTGGACGGTCTACATTCACTCTCGAGACATTTTTTTCAAGAGCACATAGGGTGCAATTAGGAAAATCTTTTACCAAAGTTAACATGTGGGTTGAAGAGAATACATCTCCAAAATTTGGGGTCTTAAAACTAATTTTAGATAGAGTTTTATATGGCGGAGTAATGGATATTACACTCCTAAAGGTAGTATAATATCTTTCGAAATATTTACTTTACCAGTGTTCCTCTCTCAGAATAATATATGTGATCATTATAACAATGCGGTCTTGGGTTATCCCCGTTTAATTAATCTATTAGAAGGTGATAGAGCAAGAATGGCTATAGAATTCATTATAAGTTTGCCAGGGCCCACGTTGTTCCCATCGCCACTTATTCATTGCCTTGGACGATGATGTACAAAGAACAGGACGCATCACCAAGTTCGTGTTATGTTCGGTGGGGCCCGTATTTCCTCCATCATCATCAAATCCATTGATTAACGACCGAGATGGCCTTTCAACTATTTGTTGTGACACTAGTACTAATCATCGTATACTTCGAAATGAGCTCCAGGCTAGTGGTCAGGTGACACAACATGATCTTTTGAGTCCCATTTCTAACACACTTGGGGAATCTTATATTCCTATGGGAGTGTACTATCCATTTACTCCTTCAAGTGGAGCTCTATTAAGGATTAATTTTAGGAACTTAAATTCTAAGGATGTAACATTTTCAACCTCTAGATTAACTTCAATAAAAAAAATAAAAAATCTAATTGCACCCTCTATGTACTGAGAAAATTATGATTCAATATTGAATAGAGATCGTCCAATTTTTAATAGGTGAGACCTATTTGTTAGGAAACTCAAAATTCAATTTCTTTTCTTTTGCGAATAACAATCTAGTAATTACTGAGGAGATTCTCAAAATTTTAAAAAAATTCACTTAAGTAGATCCTCTAACCAAGGGAGTAGATGCACATTATTGCTCTCTTGGGAGCATAGAGTACACGCTCTTTTAGGAATATATGATGTGTAAGGGCCTTTGCAAACTTTAATAATAAATAATCACATGAGCTCAAAAAATAAGGGCCATCCATTCTCCATGGGTTGGAAATAAAGAGGTGTGGGTCCCTCCATTGCTTTAATAGGGTCCCACCTATCATTGATTTTCTTGGGCCATCCTTGGAAGTGGATGCCAATGGTCTAGTTTATGGGACACCACAAAAACCTTGTTTAGTCCTCTTTATACTTTTTTTTTCTCTCAAAAATATTATATGCTTTGCAGGAGCAAATTGTTTATTAATCCCCTGAAGCAAAATCTTCATTAGGACTTAAATTATTCTCAGTACCCAGATTTTGAGATAAAACTTACTAAATCTCGCCATCCAACTAAAAGGAAAAGGAACCCCACTTTCGAATTGTTTGGAAAAAAAATTTCTAAGTCCTTGGATTGCACATAAACTATAAGAAAAGGTTTATATGCTTCCTCTACAGCATAGAAGTTCTATCCTCCCCTACCATCCAGCCGTCTAATTTTAATCAAGGGAGTCACTCACCGTTTGATCTTAGATCTGACGTCTTAAAGTATTTCATTTTTAGTTTTTTTTTACACAAATTGTATCAATATGAAATTTGGTATATGCCATCTTTTCATTGGGGTGCACCTATAAAAAAATATTAAAAATAATTTTTTGATAAAATATAATGACCAAAATACCCCTTGAAACTTTCAAGGGTATTTTGGTTATTTTTATTAAAAATATTTTTTTTATATTTTTTGTTAGTGATAGTTTAATAGAGGAATGGACGTCCAAATATCGGTGTCAAAATAGTTTATAAATAAAAAACTTAAAAATAAAATAGTATAGAGACGTGACATTGTGATTGGGGATCTTAACCCTCCATTCAGAATGGACGATTGGATAAAGGGGAGGATATAACTTCTATGTTTGAGGTATGCTTTTTTCATGTTCTATGTGAATTTAACTTTACGGCGGATTCCCCAACTAATGAGGCTACTTCTTAACTGGTTAGGGGCCTCTCTCTCTATTCTCCGTATCTTTCTCCCTCCCTATTTTCTTCCCCTTCTTTTTTCTTTTTTGCTTTGATTCCTTTTCCTTGTATCTTTCATTACCCTAATGAAGCTCGTATTTTTTCAAAAAAATCCATTGCAGAAGGATGTGAAGTTGAACGATGTATGAATATGAAAAGCAAAAATCGAGTCCCAAAACTAGTGCATATTACAACATATTATTTGGATTGTCCAATTTCAAAAGTTTATGTGTATAGATCTACTTGATTTGAACTATTTTTTTAGCCTAAAATTTTATAATTTGAGACAAAAATGGATTTTGAGGCCATCTTAAGAATTTTTCACATCAAAATTACATCTTGTGATGAAAGTTGGTGGTGTGTGATGAAATTTGGTAGCACACCCTATTTTGATTGTTTAAGGTTGCCTCCTTATAACCACACCCTTTTAGTAGTCTTGATAGTTGTAAACTTGTGTTTTTATTTGCTCCCCTTTTAAAAGCGATTGGAGCACAATCTTGAAAAAAAAGTAATATTTCATGATCAAGCTGTGTGTGTGAGAGAGAGAGGATATTTTGAAGTTTTTGATAATGATGTGTTTTGGAAGCCTAGGTTGATCATCCTTTGAAATATAGAGTGCACATTTTATATGTTTTGTATTTCTCTATTTCTTCCTTTCTCTTACTATATTTTTAGAGTTTTCTCCTTTATATAATGAAAATTAATAGTTAATGGTTTACAAAAGTTGATAGATAAACAACACTCTGAAAATTACCTTGTATATCCTAGCGTTATATTGCTATTAGAGTATTCTATAAAATAAAATTATTCTCCAAACTTTTATAAAATAAAGTAATATATAAGAATAGCAATGGTGCCTAGTTTTAGATGATTTTGTTATTTTCAACAATGAGGAATTTCTCTCTCTCTATCTATGCTCTAGTTATAGCAACTTCCATTTCAAATTAGATTTTATTCTCTTCCATAAGAATCGTTATCTCTCTTAATTTGATTATTTTCAACAATGAAGAATCTATCTCTCTCTCAACTCTCAAGTAATAGCAACTAACATTTTAAATTAGATTTCATTCACATAAAGTTTGGAATTACAAATCAAGGAAATCCAACTCTATCAAAACTACCAAAAACCTGTCCCATAAGAATCGTTATTATATATTACCCTTTAGTTTTTTTCCTTCGAAAATCACAACCTTTCTATTTATTTATCTCTCTCACTCAACACCCAAGTGATAGCAACTACCATTTCAACTTAGACTTTATTATCTCCCATAAGAATCGTGATCTCTAAAATAGGTGCCTTGCTTTATTTCTCTTTCTTCCACACCGAATGTGCCCTCCAATCTTTATAGAGAAAAGTTTAAATAGAGCCTAGGCTCTTAACAATCAAATTATAGCCTACCTCAAAAATATCACTAGATGATGTTGTTTTGATACCCAAATAACATCAAATTGATCATCTCGACATCAAGATGCATGGACATGAGAAAAAAATGGATGTCAAGTTTTGGAAATAGTGCATCTTGTATCGCATTTTTTGACCGTCAATTTTCAAGATTTTCAAGTTTTCATAGATCTACTTGATCTACATTATTTTTGAAGTTTTAAATTTTATAATTAAAGATGAAAATATATTTAAAGCATCTCTAATATTGAAACCATATTTCTTTATACTATTTGAAAGTGGGCTCAAATTTGATTGTTTAGAGCCTCGGCTCTATACAAACCGCACCCATCTTTGTAAACTTAAGTGTCCACCATTTAACTTGGCTCAATAATGTAATATAGATAGGCATTCAACATTTCACATAAATAGCACAAACAATACTCTTATTCTTTGTCAATAATGATAAAAGAGTTTTTTTCTTTTTTTCCTTTTGCTGTTATTAATTATTTGCAATATTTTGGTAATAGTAGGGTTTGATTTGTGAAAGATTCTCATGAATAGTTGTGTAGAAAGGTGGCATGCCATGACAACTTTAGGGGAGTTTAGTCACTTTGTATACACATGAAGATATGGGTTACCTTGCCAAGGCCCCAACCAGAGTGTGATTTCTATGTCCCAACCAAACTTTGATTCCATTAATTAATACATCTGGCTATATACATATATCTTGATTTAGTCATAGGAATAAAATTGCCTTGTTCTCACAACTATCCAGTTGGCATGTCACTATTCAAAGCGTCAACCAAAAAATCAGACTTTGACTTATCTTGAAAAAATAACCAATAGGCCTTTTGGCTTTTGGAGATTTAGAGAAAAAAAAAAAAAAACTGTTTTTATCAATACCATCGAAAAAACTCCAATGCTATTCCACTTGATTACATACATTTCAACCACTCGCATGCGCATCGAACGCTTCACGTGCTTTTTAACTTCCGGACAAACCATGCTCATATCTTATTCTTTTAGATAAGTGTACGAGCACAAAGAATGTGAAAGCCAGTAGGCACATGCTACAACACAAGCCTAACAGCCAAAATATATATAGAGCAATGTATTAAAGCCTAAATCTTTATCTTTTGCTCTTTATCTTTGATTTGGCAACTTAATTTTTAAAAAGGCAACATACGCATAAGAGATGAACTATTTAACATTCTACATATTTGCAACTAGTCCGGCTCAATATCATATTTGCATTAATATTTGTAAATTAAATCAAAAGATTTGAGCAATTTGTTAAATTGTTCATCTCTACTGCATACTTGGATAAATTTCTCATTTTTAAAACAATAAAAATAATAATTTCAAGTTTTCGAAGACCCAGATGCACCATTTGTCAAGTTTCTTCAAAGGAAAAAAGTAAAAGAAAAAAAAGGGACAATTAGTAAGACAAATAACTGGTATTATGGAATTTGGACCAGGCATTTTACCAGCAAGGTGATGCTCTTGCTGGCTGGGATGGGCAGTTCACCCATTAAGACTTCACTATGCATGTGTTATTTTGTGGTTATATACCTACTAGTTATAGTATTTTTCTAACAACTCATATTAGAAGGGAAGAAAATGAACGCATGATCGAGAATTATTTTTTCATTTTAATCTTTTTTAGAAATTTGTTTCTCATGAAATTTGGATCATTCTCTATTTTAGATCAAGCACACAAACTAATATTAGACAAACATTTTTTTAAAAAAAATGAACCAAAATACCATTAAGATTTTTATAGCTATATTGGTCAATTTATTTTGATCTTCTCATTTTTTTTTAGGAGAACCTCAGCGATGGTTACATACACAATAATTTTTGTGTGAAAAATATTTGGGAGGAAAAAAAATTTCAATGACCTATATGCAATTGCTGCAATATTTTTTTTCTTTCTAATCTGAGTCATTCGACATGTAGTTTTGTATATTTGAGCCAGGTTCATCTTTAGTCGTGGGAGCAAGGCACA
>NW_006498122.1:2603722-2635265 GCF_000471905.2 Amborella trichopoda
GTCAGTTTTCTCACTCATTTAGTTTCGTAGTTTCGAGTTATGTAGGAAAGAGACCCGGGCTTAATTGGTTAGCACTTGATGATTCACAACACTACGTTTAGCTACAATTACTATTATAGGACCTTTACCTATACGAACTACAAAAAAAAAAAAAAAAAAAAAAAAAAAAAAGGAAAAAGAAAGAGTTTTCCCTTGTGTATCAAACATCCATCTATTTGATGGATGTTAAAATATAGTGCCTCCACGATAAACCAAAACGGTTGATGGAAAAAAAAATTTCAAAAAACACCAAATTTGTTTTTCAAAAAAAGACAATGCCAAATTCATGATCATAATGAGTCCAGCCTTGCTCTATAGGGCAACCGGTATTTTATGTGGCCGTTGCATACCAATGAAGCTGAAGGGCAAGTTCTATAGGATAGTTGTGCGACCAACTTTCCTCTATAGGGTGAAATGTTGGGCGGATAAAAAACAATATACTCATGGAATGAGTGCAGTAGAGATGAAAACGTTGTGATGGATCAATGGCAAGACAAGAAGGGATAAAATTTGAAATGAATTTATTCGAAAATTTTCAAGTATGGCACTAATAGGCGATAAGATGAGAGAGCGTATACTTAGGTGAACTGGCTATGTATGGTGCATACCTGGTACAACACCTCTTAAGAGGTG
Organism: Amborella trichopoda; assembly: GCF_000471905.2. Next base: position 2,604,395 of record NW_006498122.1, read on the forward strand.
GGGGTTAGTTCAAGTGGAAGGCTAAAAAAGGGCAAGAGGTAAGCCCACAAGGATATGATTGTAAGTGAATAAAAATTTAGAGCGAGAGAGGGGAACTATTTGAGAAAGTAATTATGCCCCACACTAATCTTGTAGTGGTTCTTTCATTGTATATGTAAGCGTAACAATGGTGTAATATATATGTTTTTGAAAAAATATCTCCATATCCCCTATTTTTAGGTTTTATTTCTTGATAAACCTAAGGTTTCAAAAGATATCTTCTAACCCCCTGGCTACTTTAAACCTATTTTTAAACCTAAACAAATGTGAGAAAGACATGCAATTTTTAAACCCAATATTTATCTCTTCACTTGTATACCCCAAACTTTTCTCTTTCTCTTTCATCCTACGTCTCTCACACTCTCTCTCTCCTCCCATGTTTTTCCAAACACCTATCTTTCTCCTCCCGATAATCTCTTACCTCCATGAAGCCCTTTTCTCTCTCTCTCTAGAAGTTTTGGATGATGACTTTTATAAAAATCATGTTTTTTTAGATTTGTTTCGCCTAAAAAAATATGTTTAAATTAACTAAAGGTGTTAGAATAAATAAATTCTACAATTTTTATGCCCCAAGATATCTTTTAAAACACTGAGTCTATTGTGAAATGAAACTTAAAAGTAGGGGGTATGGAGATATTTTCCCTATTTTTTTTATCTTGTCATGTACAATATACACTTGTAATATACACTTTCTTATGTTATTATTTTCCTATCTTTCTTATTTTGTTACAATTTCTTAATTTTGTTTCTATCACTCTCCCTCAAACTCGGTTGGGGAGGCAGTTGAAGCCCAAGTTCGAATTTTATTTTTATTATGGAGTAGTCCGAAAAGATATGAGAACTTATAGCTTCACTGAAAGTATGACCTTTAATAAAGAAGAATGATGGACCAAGACTCGTGCAGCCGACCCTAATTAATTGAAAAAAATGTCATCACGATTGAAATTAGCATACTCTGAACTATTATCCGAAAAGATGATGGCTTTTGGATGAGAAACACATGCAAATAAGTTAAACGGTCGGCTCCCCCAAACGCTTTTCCTATAACTGTGATGCATGCATTATATAAAATCCTAAAAGCAATCAACGAAAACAAAAAAGAATAAACAAATACAAAATAAAGAAACAACCAACCACAACGCAAAGATATACGTGGTTCGGCAACGTGCCTACATTCACGAGAGATAAGAGCTTCTGTACTGACAATAGAAAATAGGATTACAATAGCTCTCTTCCTCACATTTCTCTGTTATATTTGATTACAAAAAAAATTGTGTTTTTTCCCTTAACCCTAAACGACTCCCCCATCGCAACAATATATATCCACCTTGGCATATCTATTTGCTCATGATACATGACATAAATCCTCAACATGTATGACTCATGCTGGCAAGATAGTTATCTTATATTGTCTATGGAGGGAAGGTCATCACTTTTGCCCTTCCAAAAGATGGATTTTGGATGGGGAACACATGCAAATAGGGGAATAGGCTGACTCCCCCAAATAGTTTTCCTATAATTTTAAGGTAGAGTTCAACAATTGCATCCCCAACGTGTCAAACATCCCTCTTTAAGGTAGAGTTCAAACAATGGTGGCCCTGCCAAAAACTAAAATTAACAAACCCATTAACTTTGGATCCAAGATCCATTTCTATGATGGATTTCAAACAAAGGACGTGAGTCGATTGACTTATCAAAACTTTACTTTCTATTTATTAATCATCGTCATCCGATCCTTATCTCAATTTAATTTATTAATATATTACATAAACAAATGAGTTTATGAAATATGCAAAATGTGTTTTCATGAAAAAAAAGGCAATGACAAAGTGTTTATATCGTACAATTGTTCTAAATTTCAAAAAAATGATATACTGACCATCTTGCCGATATATAATGGCCAATATAAACTTTAAAATTACTCATATTTGACCATATCTAGCGATTTTAACTCTATAAGGTATGCTGCCGCATATCTATCTGTACTTATGCGATCACGACCCGAACGGTTAATATTGGCCAAATATCACCAATATTTCCACCTTTTTAAAAAAAAAAAATGAACTTTGTTCCTTTTCTTGTGTATGACCAATTGCACCCACATGTGTGAATCCACACACTACCATGGGATACCACCACATTTCTCATATCTCTTTAGTGGAGCACCATTGATGAAACCTCTGACCTTTCTTTGTTCTTTTTTCTCCACTTCTGAATTTGAGAAGGAAAAGAGCCTTTTGTCTCCCCTTTAGAAATACTTTACTCTCATCATGTGATACATGTGTGTTAGCCAAGAGGACCCTGGAACCTTTTGTTATTTTATTTATTTTTAATGTAGTGGCAAAACCTCCTGTCATCCCCGACATGGCTGTTCTTCACACAAGTATATAAAATTTTATTTTCTTATTTGTTTTTGACTTGTTAAACAACTTCTAAACCGATTCGAGGCTCACACAGATTGGGACACCTTGAAGATTTCATAAGAAAACCCTGGCATCACCTAGAGTCTCAATCCAAACCCTAAATTATTTGTTAGACGATGAGATGCTCGATTCAGAACTCAACCATCCTACTCTGATTGGGTAACTCGGCCTCAAAACCCTAACGAGTCTCAGTCTTGGTAGGGGTGGCAATGGGCTGATCAGTCCGGGCCTAAAAAACAAGAGCATGGGCCAAGGCCACGATAGGGTTGGCCCGGGTCGGCCTGGCACAACCCTTTTTCCATTTTTTCGTTTTCTCTCTTTTTTTTCTTGGATTATATTTCACCTAGTCTATCCCTAACAGGGCCACGGTTAGGGCCTCTTCAGCTAGGTTAGGGCTGGGCCGGCCCTCTAAAGACAGATTCGGGTCAGGGCCAGCACTGACCCGGCCCAGGCCCAGCTGTTGCCAGCCCTAAGTGCTGTTATTGATTTTAAGGATCGGTCTCTTTATGTATTGTTGTAGAACTGCAGAGTTGTCGGTTTTCCTCCATGCAAGGACGAAAAAGAGAGCAGAGGTCGAGCCTTGATGTTTGGGAAAAGCCAAACCCTAAACTAAAGTTTGCCACCTTGTGTTGCTTCCAAATAATAATAGCGTGTTCCTGCCAGAGCACATGTCTGCTAGTTAATATGTCATATGAGGTAGATGATTATGATGAAAAAAAAATTATGTACTCTGACCCCATGTAACTCGATCCGTTCATAGTTAATAATAGTCATGTGTTAATGTTCAAAAAAACAAAATAAAAAAAAGACCGTAAGAAAAAAAAAGTGGTTTTGGTGCGTCCATGTTTTTACGTGGTCCTCTTTCAAAAATTCATCTTATATATGGATTTTGGATTTAAAAATTTTAAAGGACTGTAATATAAAAAAAGTGAATTTGAAACTTAGAAGTATATAACTTATCTTCCGCAGTACAGTTCCATGGGGCTGCTATGAAGATTGCATACTTTGATAATCGGTCCATCACGACCATGATGGATACTAGCTCCCCCATCTTTAACAAGCTAATTATTCAGTCCTATGCTCTCCCAAGGCCTACTTGGGACAGGTAGGGGCCCGAGTAGCCCCACTTGCTTGGCTCTCTCTACCTTGTCTTGTTGGCAAACGAGACAAGTCCTCACATATTCTTCCATGTCATCCGCCATGTATGGCCAGCAATAGTCCCTTTCTAGTAGGGCCAAAGTGCACTGCATGCCAGAGTGTCTAGCCCACTGTGTGTCATGGCACTCTTTAAGGCATTCCTTCCGTATTTCTTCGTACTTAGAAGATGAAATGACCTTCAGTGATCAAGAGGCCCTCCTTGATGCAAAACTGCCGAGTCTTTGCGTCTTACTTTTAGAAGCATTAAAATGAATGATTAAAAAACAACTTAAAAACAAAGTTTCAAATCATTTATCTTTAAATTTTGTTTTTTTTCATGTCAATGATCTTGGTGGTCAATATTATAGATCATTAAAATTTTAGATTCATGAACTTTGAAAGGGGCCATACTTGAATAGAGTATGTCGGCTGGTGTACCATAACCCGTCCATAACCATAACCTTACAAAAAAAAATCCGCACTAATTGCAACATTACGAAACCTCCTCTGCCCAAAAGGAAAGTATTTTGCAATACCTAAGTTTTATATAGCCTCTCCTCGAATCAGGTTGAAAAAAGATTAAAATAAAGTTGTGTTGGAACTCGCAAACTATTTATCTTTACATCGACGGTCATGGATCTTGAAGATAAAAGCGGACTTCTTATGTAGAGATGGTTTATTTTGTAATACTTTTTCTTTTGACCTTTCATATTAATTATTCACAAATCTACAGTATCTGCATAATATCTAGAGTTTTAAATTCCACATTTAGGAGCAAAAACCAATATGCCGACTACACAAGGTTTTCCAATAGGGAAATGGTTTGATAGGACTGCAATCCTATCAAAATAAGTAAAGCATCACCTCGTAATTCACAAAATTTACGATTCAAGTATTGGAAAACCTCTACATCGATTACTCGGCTTGAACATATTAAGCTCTAAAAATCATGTATATTTTAACAAATTATCTAGACCGTCCAGTTCCTAGATCTGCAAGATCTATACAGATTCTTTAGTTTGAAATTTAATTGTCGGTGTTGGAAATTGATTGAGATCCTTCATGGAGATTTTCGTTGCCGAAAGTATTTTCTAGACAAGAATTTGAAGTGAGGTTTTATTTTGTTTTCATAAAGCCTAGGCTTTATAGAAACTTCTATCCACGTAGGGTTTAGGGTGAAGCCTTATCTAATCTAATATGACTGCACCCGTACCAAAACCTCATCTATACAATTCAATTTCAAATGATTCACACTGTAGAAAGGTCTACAAGTGCTGCATTTATTGTTTCATTGGGCCCTAAGGCTCCATAACATTTACTTTATGTGATGCCTTTATGGTGAAAAGGCATTGGGTCTGCACTTTTCCTTGCAAGAAGGGTACCAAGACTAGAAAATTTGCAGTTTCATTAATCCGATTTCAATATTTCAGCTGAATCCAAATTGCACCCAATTTGGTTTAAAATATGGTTTTTTGTACTTCTTTTTTTTTATAGAAAACCTAAAGAATGTGGGAAAAAGTTTTGCAAGCTAAGTGGATTAGAGCAATATATGGGATTGTATATAATGAGACTATTTATTTTTGATACATAGAGGTCGCAATCATTCGTAGTCATTATATATGATATTTAATGGATTGAAGTGTATCACAACATTTGAGAAATTTTATTTTAGACATTGTATCCAATTACTAACACATTCTCAACCACCCGAATTCGCATCTAACTGTCAATAATAGTCGTGATCTCATTGTACCAAAAGTAAATGGTCTCATTATATACGTTTCCACAATATATAGTTGGAGGATAAGCTTAGAAATAACAATTTTTTTAAATCAATAGTTTAAAATATGGAACCAGGTTTTGGATCATCCGCTTATTTTACAAATATGGATCATCCTAATCCAAATCACGAATAATGAAAATCACCTAGAACTTGGTAAAAAAGTTGATAACATAATAGTATGTTTGATTCTAATTCAGGCTATGTTATGTCTTCTCAATTACAGGGTTTAGCTGGCATAAATATTCAATTAAATGTTGAAGCATTGAATAAAAGTATAGATCCACCATCCACCAAATGGAAGGTTTGTGTCCCCCCGAAGTAGATGGCTCATGTTTCCATCTCTTTATGTAAATTCCCTTTTATTTGTAGCATAAGAAACATTATGAAGACGATAAGCAAATCTGACACTTACTACTGCCATGTAACATTTTATTTTGAACAAGGGAATTTATCAAAATAAACTTAAGTTATTTGCACTAAATATTTTACTGCTTTTCAACTATTCCAACTCATGAACATGTGTATGAGATGGGCTTATCATAATTAAATAAACAAATGTATCATGCTAAATAGTTCATTGCGCATTTAGAAAAAATTTAAAAGAAAAAATTACATGTCAAGAAAATAAGAATATTACGTTATTGGAAAAAAGTAGTATTTTCAAGTAAAAATTGATAAATAGTTAACATATAAACAAAACAAAACAAAAAAAACCTGATAAGTATTTGACCAAAAAAAACTTTGACCACCATCTTAAAAAAAGAAAGATGAAATATCCTCAACGTATCCGTCACGGAGAGAAAATAATACACAAGGGACCAACGTCTAATTCATTTTTGAATCATTTATTAATGAATTGAATTAAAAAAAGGGGTTCTTACAAAGTCTACCTCCTACGCCACCCAAATCGAAAGAGGATCGGCCGAAAGACAACAACCACCAAGGTTGGTTGGTTTGGAAGAGCGCGGAGCCCAAATGAGTTTTGCAGTTCAACAATCAAATCAATTTAGTAGTTGATCAGATGGAACAATTGGAGAGAGACTGTTATGCGCGTTGGACATTGAGCACATGATGCATTTTAAAACTATGGTGTGAAAGGAGCCATTGTTGGTGGGTAGGTGTAGTGTGAATCCAGGAAGGAATATTACTGCCAAAACTGGCCAAAATCTTTTTGTTTTGCTCTATTATGAAGATTCTAGAATAATGGATTTCATAGTTCATGCCATTGTAGGAAAATTTGGTGAAATTTAGTGACACTTACTACAAGTAAACAATTTTAGATGAATATAGGATGGATTTGGGGTCTCCCAAAAGGCTAGTTTCCAAGAATAAATATTTTAGATGAATATAGGATGGATTTGAGGTGGCCAATTTCTAAGAAGAAATGCTGAGCCCCCTTTTATGCCTCTCTTGTAGTTAGTAAGTGGCCTAGAGGTAATAAATTTGTGGAAAACAAAATCTGATCAATTCGATTTTGGGTCAGGAAAACTGTGTGGTAAAAGGAGCAAAACATTATGGAATGTCGAAAAATTAAGAAAAATACTGGAGTAACTTGGATTTGTCTAAAAAACATACTTAAAATAAAAATGGGTATATATGAATTGGTATAGAGTCATTAGTAAAATAATGAATTACAATTAAAACAATGAAATGTAAGACAGAGGTTGGGTCGTGGTGGTTACACCCCCATATCTAGTTATCATGTTGTAGTTTCAATCTTGTGGACAACCCTCACTCAAAAAAAGCTAACTCCTTAATCTATCTGAAAAAACGGGTAGAAGCCCGTATTCCACACTGAATTACCCACAAAAAAAAAACAATGAACCATAGGTTTATAATCTAAGTAATCAAATACTATAACATCATCAAATTATTAAGATCCTATCATTTTTTAACAAGTAAAATTCATCTCACAAACTGAAACTGAACGAGGACAATCAGATGAGAAGCATGATATTCGGGTTGTGGAAGATGAAGGACAAGAGTAGAGAAAAATGGTGAGAGATGAATAGGAATTTGGTCTGATGGGCCAAGAGAGAAACAAATAAAGAACTTTAATTTGATTTATAATAACAGTTTTAGAGATCATCTGAATAATAATTTAATATTTATATATTTCATCTTCTTGTTTAAAAGAAAAAAAAAACATTTTTTTAAGGTATTTTAAGAAGGGGTGTGGTTTGTATTAAGCTGAGGCCCTAAACAATCAAAGTAAAGTGCACGTTCAAATAGTGCCGAAAGATGTTGTTTCATTACTGAAAATCTCTATGATGCTATGAATTTTTTTTTCATATCTAATTATAAAATTTAAAGCTTAAAATATAGTTCAGATCGAGCATACTTATGAACAGTTAAAAATCTTGAAAATTGACCATCCAAAAAATGAATTACAAGATGACTTATTTCTAAGACCTGAAATCCATTTTTTCTCATATATATATACATATGGAAGTCGAGATTATCAATTTGAAGATTTTTTAATATCAAAATAACCTCTTCTAGTGAAATTATGGCCTATACCGATTGTTTAGGGCCTCACCCCTATATAAACCATTTCCTTTGAGAATGGGCACACTTTTAAAATGTTTCTTAAATAGTACTTCAAATAAGTCGTATTTAAAGTAAACCACGGGATTAAACCAAAACCATCCCAAAGCTTCATAATTTTTTTAAAAAATTAGCCATATTTCTCCAAAACCTAAAACTACTTCATGTGATGCATCACCTACTATATTTTATTTCAATTACAATATTTTTAATGGTTACTTTGTTTAACGAAATAATTGCATTGCATGGCATGGAAATCTATGCTATATCTAATTATAAAATTTAACGTTAAAAAAAACAGGGTAGATCGAACATATTTATGAATACTTGAAAATATTGAAAATTGACAACCCATATAATGCATTATAGGATGCATTGACAGTCTAGATAATATATTACAAGATGGTCGAATGGAAATCTATTTTTTCTCATATCCATATATTTAGAGGTTGAGATAATGAAATTGAAGATTTTTCAAGATCGAAATAGCCTTTCTAGTGAATTTTTACGGTAGGCCTTAATTTGATTGTTTAGGGCCTCACCTTTATTATATAAGCTTTTTCTTTGTTTAAAGCTCCAACCTCATGTAAACTTCTCAAACTTAGGGATTTAGCGAAAGAAAATTGTTTCGAGTGGATTGTATTTCTACAATATGAGGTCCAGAGGTATAAAGCATGCATCTTTGTAAATAGGTGGTCTATCCAAAAACAAGTGTAACTAACACTTCAAATGTTTTATTAATATAGTTATTATATTTATTTTTTATTTTTTATTTTTTTCATATTCATGACCTCCTTATACATTCTTTAAAGATGAAGATTAAATTATATTTTTTTTTAAAAAATATTGTCAAGCGTATATTTCTACAATACGCGGGCTGGCCACATAGAACCCTTGTCTTTTAGGGAAACTTTTGAGGGTTTTTTAAGACATTTTCAGTAAAGATGAAGGGCAATTTTGGGAACAGCCACAAAAAATCCTGTAATGTATTTGACTGAAACTGTCGAAAGTGGAACAATTAGCTCATCACTGTCTGTTACACACTGTCGATACTATTGCTTTATTAATAGCTATACATATGGTACTACCCCCTCTCTCTCTCTCTAAACTTAGCCAATGCATACTACCTCTCTCTCTCTCTCTCTCTCTCTCTACTTTAGTTACTACTTGTCATACACGACCTCCTCTCTCTCTCTCTAAACGTTAGCCATTGCATACTAGCCTCTCTCTCTCTCTAAACTTTAGCCATTGCATACTAGCCTCTCTCTCTAGACTTTAACCAATGCAAATGAGCCTCTCACTCTCTAAACTTTAGCCATTACATATTAGCCTCTCTCTCTAAACTTTAGCCAATGCATATTAGCCTCTCTCTAAACTTTTGCTAATGCATATTAGCCTCTCTCTCTCTAGACTAGCCAATGCATATTAGCCCTTCTCTCTCTCTAAGCTTTAGCAAATGCATATTAGCCTCTCTCTCTCTCAAAACTTTAGCAAATGCATATTAGCCTCTCTCTCTCTAAACTTTAGCAAATGCATATTAGCGCCTCTTTCTAAACTTTAGCCATTGCATATTGCCCTCTTTCTCTCTCTACACTTTAGCCAATGCATATTGGTCTCTCTCTATCTAGACTTTAGCGAAAGCATATTAGCCTCTCTCTCTAAACTTTAGCCAATGCATATTAGCCTCTCTCTCTAAACTTTAGCCAATGCATATTAGCCTTTCTCTAAACTTTAGCCATTGCATATTAGCCTCTCTCTCTAGACTTTAGCCAACGCATATTATTAGCCTCTCTCTCTATACTTTAGCCAATGCATATTAGCCTCTCTCTCTACACTTTAGCTAATGCATATTAGCCTCTCTCTCTAAACTTTAGCAAATGCATATTGGCCTCTCTCTCTCTAAACTTTAGCCATTGCATATTAGCCTCGTTCTCTCTCTAGACTTTAGCCAATGCATATTGGCCTCTCTCTCTAGACTTTAGCTAATGCATATTAGCCTCTATCTCTCCCTCTAAACTTCAGCAAATGCATATTAGCCTCTTTCTCTCTCTAGACTTGAGGCAATGCATATTAGCCCCTCTCTCACTATAAATTAAGGGCTATATTTATGGGACTCACCCTCTCTAGATCTGTAAAACTCTCGCTGTTTGTCCAAGAAGAGCACCAGCCCCCAGATTCTCTCTTTACCCTCATCCCCTGCTTGGCTTGGATTTGGCAGATTTTTGCAGAGATTTTTGCAGTTTCTTTCTGTAAAAAAAGTGTAACCCACTTAGGGTTCTGACTCCCATGTGAAAGCGACCCCCCCTTCTGCATGGGAGCTTCATGTGCACCTCTCTCTATCTCTTTCTCTCTCTATCTATCTATCTATCTATCTATCTTCTTTCTCTCTCTCTTGCTTCCATCCATGGAAAGCTCTATCTCTCTCTGGTTTTCCTTTCTATCACATTTGTGTATCTCTTTCCTTTTCTCTTCTCTTCAATCTCTCTACTTTATCATCCCTACTCTTTATCTCTACCTCATCTGTACTCTCTCTCTAGAGTTTTACTAATCTGTTTTTCTCTCTCATCTCCAATCCCTCTCTCAATCGTTTTCTATCTTTAATCGCTTGTTTCTATTTCATATCCTTATGTTTCCTTTAGAGAGAGAAACGGAGTATTGTCTCTTATCCCTATTCTCTCTCTAAATCTTTCAGTACAGTATCTCTATACACACTCAATGTCTTTCTATTCTATTGTTAAATTTATTTTACATATATATTTTTTTTCCCATTTGTGTGTATGAGCGGTCCACTTTTTGCTGATTTATTTGGCTGCTTGCAGTGTAATACAGGATTAGGGTTTCCATTAATGGAAACCTTTAACATGGGTTTTTGTGCAATGGGTGTCCAGGTCCGGTCATGGATGCTGTTTTTCCTTGTTGGTTTTCATTTTAATGGAGGATTCAAAGTGAGTTCTCTCTCACCAGGTTTGTCTGGTTTAGGGTTTTTTAATAAAATGGTTATTTATTTTAGCTTGTTGAATTTATAGGAATATGAGAGCTCTCCAATATCTTCTTCTTGGTTCTCTCTATTTAATAAAATGTTTTTTCTTTGTTTTTGTACTGTTTGATTCTTGTAATTTGGCAATGGCCAGATTAGGGTTTTGAATGCGAAGAAGAGAGGCCAAGAAGGGAATATTTATACATATACTTTTTTTTTTTTTGTTTTCCTTTTCTGTTGATGGATCTTGAGCTATAGAGTTTACTTTTCTCTCCACAGCCTCCTGATTTTTTTTTTTTATAGTTTTGTGCTTTTGAAGTTTGTCTTTTGTGCTTTTGAAGATTGGCCTAAACTAGGGTTTCTAGAGTTTTCAGATTTGATTCATGGATTCAGAGAGATTAGGGATGTTTAATCTTGTAAAAGTGCAGGTTCTAGAGATTGTAGGTGTTGATATTTTTATTTTGTGTTTCTTAGAATAATGGGGTTAAGGTACAGTGAGATAAGATATGGGGACTTATGGGGTCTATGACCCTCGGATAGAGCAGAATGACATACTGGGATTTGTGTAGTTAAGAAAAAACTTTGTTGATTATGACATGATGTCTAACTGTTGCTCCTTATGATGTTAGAGAGAGAGAGAGAGAAGAGAAGAGAGAGAGGATTATCTCACAAGTGTCTTAGATGCTCCTTTTGGTTATCTTGATGAATCCTCTGTTTAATTCTTCTCCTTTGCTTCTCTTCATAGTTAAGTTTGAGCATCAATCAATCTCCTTTATGAATGCTCATTCTGACAGTAAATAGTTACCCCCTATCTTCATCTGAATCATTCTCTCTCTCTCACTTAATATATGTCTCAGTTTAAGTTTTCAATACATGATGCAAAAGATCTCTCACTGTAATTTGCCATGATCTCTCCCTCTCTCACTGCTTGTTGTGTTTAATAACTCATCCTCTATTAGTTTTCTTGTATTGCTCATTCCCTCTCTCCTCTCTCTTCTCTCTCTCTCTCTCTCTCTCTCTCTCTCTCTCTCTTGTATTTCTGTGCTTACAGGTTGCACCATGCATATTCATGGCTTTTCAGTTTTCTGTACTTTAATAATGTCTTCTGATATGGTCTTTTTGATTTGGTGTGCTAACTATTCATCTTAAGGTTTTCTATAGAAGTGTAGAATGGGGTGTATTTTCTCTTACTCTACAACTTTAATGGCTTTAGTATTAGTTACATGCAAAATTTTCCCAAGATTTTCTGTAGAACTGTAATATGAATTGTATTTTTTCTTTCTCACCCTAATTACATGCACACTTATTCTAATTCTTTCTGTAAATTGTAGAATGAAGTGTGTTATTTCTTTCTCAATCCAGAATTTTCATAGCTTCCATATTTGGTTACATGCAAAATTGGGACTTGCGGAGGGAGCTCTCTTTAGTCCACCTATGGTTGGTGTCTAGGGGTCGAATTATCTGCCGACTCATTCATTCAAATAATTGGTAGAAAGGCCGTGATTTTTCTCTCTACTCTTTAAATTTGTGAATGATGCGGGAGATAAATTTCACCCTTGCCTCACCATTCTTGGACTGAAGGGAGCTCCCTCTCTCTCTCTCATCTCTCACTCTCATCTCTCTCTCTCTCTCTCCTCTGTTTATGAGTTATGTTTGGGGAGCTTTTAGCTGGAGAGAGAGACATTACAATATATTCAAATGCCCAACTCAATTGATTTTGCTTTTATTGGGCTTCTAGTTCTCTATTCAAATGAACTGATTTCTCTTCATATTTGCAGTTTTTTTCAAAAAGTTTGATACGGTAAGGTCTCACTCTCTTAACTGGTAAATCCAGTTTCCCTCTCTTGGTATATCTCATTACAATATCAGAATTGAGGATTTACATTTATCTTTGGAAGTATTAACCTTACTTCTTATATGAATAACTAGTATGAAGTTCTAGAGAGAGAAACTACAGTCTTTTGTTGCTTCAGCTCCTTGGGATTATTAAGTTGAGTACGCTATTAGTTTTCCCCGTTGTAACTCTTTTGTGGTTTTCTCCCCCTCTTATTTTCTCGTGATATTGCTCTCTTAATTTCTGATGATTTTCTCTCTTAATTTCTAATGATCTCTCTCTCCCCCAAAAAAAAAAAAAACATATCTGATACTATCTTTCTCACACAGTTGTGGTGCAGGTGCAATGAAGCCTAGATTTTCCTCTCATGTTTTGAAGTGCAATCTCTCTCTAGCGTGTAGTTCAAGTGCATTCTCTCTCTTGTGCCCCTCTCTTCGTGTAGTTCTTACTGCAAACTCATGGTGTGAAACTGGAGTTTCTCTCTCTAGGGCTCTATCTGATGCACACTCTCCCTCTACATGTGCATTCTCTCTCTAGTTCAAGTGCTTTCTGCATTCCCCCCCCCCCCTCACACATGTTTAAGTGCAATCTCTTTCTCTCTCTTAATGTTCAGGTGCAATTTGGTTTCTCTTCAATGGCGGTTTATAAATTTGGCCTAATAATGTGTTTCCTCTCTTTCTCTCTCTAAAATCTGTCGTACAATTTTGTTACACTAAAAAGAGAGAGAGAGAGAGAGAGCGGTGCGCCTTGGAAGGATGGATGATATGATGTTTGAGCAGCTGGCGGACACCGCCCCTCATTTAATCAAATGGATTGTTGACACTCGTCACTTCGGCCTCGATGCTCGAGTGTAAGTACAGTGATCCCATTTTAATATTTTTGGAGCCTGCCGTCTTTCTCTCTCTAACATTCTCCTCTCTCTCTCCTCTCTATTTTCAATAAGCTTTTTCTTTATTGGAATGCCTGTAAACTCTCTTTCTCTCTCCTGTAATCTCCCTCTCTCTCCCTCCTGTAATCTGTAATCTCTCTCTCTCTCTGAATGCTTGTAATCTCTCTCTAGGAATTCCTGTGACCTCTCTCTCTTTTCAATAAGCTTTGTCTCTTGGAATGCCTGTAACCTCTCTCTTTTCAATAAGCTGTCTCTCTCTGGGAGCGCCTATGTAAGTACAGGGGTTCTGTTAAGAGTTATTAGAACTTGGTTTCTCTCTTTCTTTATAATAAAATGTCTCTCTCTGGGAATGCCTGTAAGTACAGGGGATTTATTTAAAAATATTACAACTTGCCGTCGTCTTTCTCTCTCTAACATGCACTCTCACTCTCTCTCTCTCTCTCTCTTCCAGAGGCTTTCTGTTAGGAAATGCCCCTGTTCTTCTCTCCTGATGAATCTGAATGTGTTCTCGTATCTCTCTGAACTTTTTTTTTTTTTATCATTTATCTATCATTGAAGCCATCTTTCTGTCCTAACATGCACTCTCTCTCTCTCGCTTCAAGAAGCTTTCTCTCTCCTGATGAATCTGAATGTGTCTCTCTAACATGCACAATCTCTCTTGAAGAAGCTCTTTCTTTGGGAATGCCCAATCTCTCATTGATGAATCTGAATGTCTTAGTGGTTCTCCTATGTTTCTTTGAACTCTTTCTCTCTTACATGCACTCTCTCTCCTCAAGAAGCTCTATTTGGGAATGCTCCATCTCTCTCTCTACTGAATCTGAATCTATCTGAACTTTCCTCTTTCAAAAATGTCATCCCTCTAACACAGTTCTCTCTCTCTCTCTAACACAGTTCTCTCTTTCTCTCTCTAACAGCCTATCTAATCCAAAAAGTACTCCCCCTCTGTACTTGAAATGTTACAGTACCTGGGGGTGTTCCCCCACAATGTTGAATATTTATTGCCACTCTTACTCTTTTTTAATTAACTTTTATATAGGACTATTCCCTCCTTTTTGGTCCATTAAGTATTTAATAAACCAGTTTGGTCTTGTTTTTTCTCAACACATATGTTGTATATCTATATTTTTATGTTCATTTTAAACATACTTTATATATATATTTATTTACAGTTTAAGATGAATGTCATATCTATTTCGCATAGCTCAATAAAAAAAAGAACCGCATATTATATTCTGAATGCAAGCTTTGAAACTCTAGGGTTTATAGTTTTGAAGCTTTTGGGTTATGGAATTTACCAATTATGGAAGAGTGGTTTTGGCAGGCATGTGCCTTTTGTGGAAATCACACTTTGTATTTTGTTAAGGAGTTTCACTTTTTGCAGGTGGGTACTCTTTAGGGAACATGACCAACAAGTTGTAATGGGCTTGAAGAAATTCCATCACAATTAATAATATCTTGATCAATTATTAAGTATAGAAAATATTTTTTAAGTAACTAGAAATAAGACATTTATTGTAAAGTATATTGCAAAACATTTGGAATTGGTAGCATCTTAAATAATTGAAAAGTAGCAGAAGAGTAGTAAGTTCTGGTTGACATGAGCAAAACATTCAATTAAATTTGGGATAACATATGTTAGAAATGTACTTTACTTTTTATTTATGTGGACATAAGGTAAATTTGGTGATACCTTAAGCATGACACTAATAATGAAATGTTGTTTTTTAAAGTAATTATCAAGTATTAAAAAGAAGTCTTGTTTCTTGTTTTTGTTGGAATTAGATAATTATTGTAACAAAGACAAGCAGAAAGTACTAACAGTTTCTTAATTAGTGGGTAGTACAATAATGTGTTTCTCATTAATATGAAATTATAATAATATTGTAAAAAATTAACAAAATGGAATTGCTATTCTTAAATAATTGAAAAGATGAGCAAAACACTCAATTAAATTTGGGATAACATATATTAGAAATGTACTTTACTTTTTATTTATATGGACATAAGATAAATTTGGTGATACATAAAGCATGACACTAATAATGAAATGTTGTTTTTTAAAGTAATTATCAAGTATTAAAAAGGGGTCTTGTTTCTTGTTTTTGTTGGAATTAGATAATTATTGTAAAAAAAGAAAAGACGAAAGTACTAACAGTTTCTTAATTAATAGGTGGAAATATAATAATATTGTGAAAAATAAACAAAATGGAATTGCTAGCATCTTAAATAATTGAAAAGTTGCAAAAGAGTAGTAAGTTCTAGTTGACATGAGCAAAACACTCATTTAAATTTGGGATAACATATATTAGAAATGTACTTTACTTTTTATTTATGTGGACATAAGATAAATTTGGTGATACATACAGCATGACACTAATAATGAAATGTTGTTTTTTAAAGTAATTATCAAGTATTAAAAAGGGGTCTTGTTTCTTGTTTTTGTTGGAATTAGATAATTATTGTCAAAAAAGAAAAGAAGAAAGTACTAACAGTTCTTAATTAATAGGTAGTACAATAATGTGCTTCTCATTAATATGAAAATATAATAGTATTGTGAAAAATAAACAAAATGGAATTGCGAGCATCTTAAATAATTGAAAAGTTGCAAAAGAGTAGTAAGTTCTACTTGACATGAGCAAAACACTCAATTAAATTTGGGATAACATATATTAGAAATGTACTTTACTTTGTATTTATATGGACATAAGATAAATTTGGTGATACATATAGCATGACACTAATAATGAAATGTTGTTTTTTAAAGTAATTCTCGAGTATTAAAAATGGAGTCTTGTTTCTTGTTTTTGTTGGAATTAGATAATTATTGTGAAAAAGAAAAGCAGAAAGTGCTAACAATTTCTTAATTAATAAGAAGTACAATAATGTGTTTCTCATTAATATGAAAATATAATAATATTGTGAAAAATAAACAAAAATACTAATAACCATGTCTTAGTAAAAGAGTTTATACAAGATGCCAACTTTATACTCGGGAAATAAAGTGCTCATTTAAAATCCATTCGACAAGGTTGTTTAAATGCTGGAAAGCCCTAATCTGGAACTTGCGGCGATCTTTATATTTGATGGTTTATCTTCATGATTTTTATTTATTCATAAATTTATTTGGTTTAAATATTTTTGAAGTTTTGGATATTATAATATTGCATTTTATGACATCATTTGAGTGTGCGATTGTTTGAGGTTGAAACCTTATGTAAACCACACCCATATCTTAAAAAGTTAAAATAAATATGGTATATGATAGGTAGTTTAATTTTTGTATACTTGGGTAATTGGTATGTAAAAGTACTATTATTCATATTTACGTGGTTATAAGCCAAATAATGTGAAAAATAATGTAAAAGACCAATTAGGAAATAATGGCATTTTAAGTTATTTATAAGTTCTGTAGCGGATAACACTAATAATGGAATAACAATATTGTAAATAGATTATAAGAGAATTGGAAGGGTAGTGTGTTTCTTTTTTGTTTAAAAAAAAAAAATAATCATTGTTGTAAAAACGAATTCAGAACACTAACAACGAAATTGGCATTGTGTTTCTTCAGTTGAGTTGAAATGAAACCAGAATTTTAAAGTATAATATTAGAGACTAATAATGGAATATTTGAATTTTAAACAATAAATAAGTCTGTGTAGGATTGTTTCTTCCTTATTTTCATAGAAACAATGCATTTAAAATTTAGTATATTTTTATCTAAATAGAAAGAAGACAAATTATTGCAAAATGCTAGTAACCAAGGATGTCTTTTTTAAGTTGTGTTAGAACAATAATAGGTTTTCTCGCAACATAGAAATAATATATCATTTTGTGTAAAAAAAAAAAAGAAAAGAAAGAAGTGTTAAGACACTAATAATGTTACGAGGGGTAAGCATTTTAATTTGGCTTTTACTTTTTGTAATTTGTAAATTTTGGCACTTTAGATATAGCAACTCTAAAAAATTTTGGGCTATTTGCATAAGGTTTTTTTGGAAAATTATAGATAACCTCATAATGAATCTTGTAGACATCCTCCCCTTGATATTGTTAGTATGACAATACACTAGTTTTTTTTTCTTATACTTACCACCTGTCAAAAGTAAAAAAATATTAAGATTAAAATATCGTTCTCTTCTTTCCTTCTCTTTGTTCAGCCTCATACTCTTTTTACTTGTTGTTTTTTTTTTTTTTCTTTTTCTCTCAATCCACTCGTCTCCCCTCTCTCTAGAGAGGGGAAAATGGGCTTGGAGAGTGGAAAATGGGCTGAGAGAGATATCGGGAGTGAGTAGAAAACAATGGGTTTAGAGATTGGGAGAGAGATTGGTTTCTTAATTTTATTTTTCTTCCATTTTTTTTCCGTTCTCTCTCGAAATCTCTCTTCCAATTTCATGCAACGTTCAATTTTGGGTTATCGATAATTTTTTATTGTAAAATGTTGGACAATTTTATTAAACCGAACGACAATTTCATGTCCTCAAACTATGATTTTCTCTATGTTTTGCTAAAAATAAGGCGTTGGTTGTTTTATACCTTTTTCCTTTCTTACAAGGTATCTTGTTTCTGGTATTTTTCTCCTTTATAATTGCTATTCATCTTTTTATAAGTTTATGTAGAGATGGATGTTTCTTTGTCTACAAATTTTAGGCATATATACTGTAATTTTTGGGTAGGTGTATCTATACTGTCCTTTCTCTATCATATTGGCGTCGGTTTGATGGTCTCTTGCAAATGGTATTAAAATTACTACATACTTATCTCTCTCTCTCTCTCTTTCTCTCTCTCTCTCTCACTGTGCAAAATGGATCTTCTCATTCCTCGCTTTCGAACTTGATGTTTAGTAGGTGAGTTCGCGTTGTTGTTTTGCATATTTTTAATTCTCTCACCTCTGTATTCTATTAGGGGAGATTCTTGCTCATAGTTCGTTCTCATACTGAGTAGCAAATTGGAGATACTTCATGGATTGAATATGGATATTTCCAGTTCTTGTTAATGCCTCGATCTCGCCTTCCCTTGACACTGCTGAAGTTGGAGCTCAACTTTTTTGTAATTTTGAATTGTGATTTGTTGCCACACTGCATCTTGAAATTTTCGGATCCGCGCTGAACTTTTTCATGTCCCCAGTTTGGTCTGTCTCTCTATACAATTTGCTTGCTTAATCTAAAGAAAGCAGTGATTTTTGGACTGAATCCAAGTCTCTCATTCTGGGTGTTCCATGAGGATGCTTCCTCTTTTTACTAAATATGTGGTTAATGTTCTTTTAATGATCAAATGCCAAATGATTATATAGTGCATTTACTCCATCTGGTAAGCCTCATATTGGAATAATTGTTGGACTTCAGCTTTTGGAGATGTGATCTCTTCGACAATTGGAAAATTGTCGCGTTAAATTTTTCTGTACTTAAAAAGAATGCATTTTGAAATTTTATTTTTATGGGCTAGAAAAGGATAGTGCTTTGAATTTGATCTTTTTATGTCGGTTGTGGTTTCCATAAGGTTGCAACCCCAAACAATCCAATTTTATCGTAACATATATTATTGATGTAAAGTATTCTTAGGATTCCCTCAAAATCTCGTTTCATATCTTACTAAAAAATTTTAAACTGCACAAATGATTAAAAGCAAGGTCTATAAATATATAAAAATCTTGAAAATAGATGGTTTAGAAAATGTGTTGTGAAGATGTATTATTTGCGGTACTCAAAATACTTCTTTTTTTTTTCCATTGTCATACATATCTATGTTGAGATGATCAATTAGAGGATATTTCAACATTAAAATTACCTTTTCCAATGGATTTTATAGGTGCATCCGTAGTGTTGCAGTTTATGGTTCCGACCTTATATAAACTATTTTGCTTTGATGTAATAGAAACGAATAATGTTTCGAAATTGAGCTTTTTATGTAATGAAAAGGAAGAATTTTCAAAATTTGTTAGATATACTCTTGTTATGGGGAGCCGAGATATTTGTATTGAATTACTTAACTCGTGATTTTTTTTTATCAAATTACTCCACTTTTGATTGTTTTTTCTCTTGTGAGAATTATCGTTGAGTCGATCTTTGTTTGTTGTTGAACTTCCACAGGTAAAATCCACTCAAGTAGAGATGGGGTGGCAATGGACCTGACCTGTCCCTGGGTTGGTTGGGTAGACCTGACCATGGGTTTGGGTATGGGTTCCAATTTTGGACCTAAATACTATTTGGCTCTGAGTCAGGCTGGACTCGACTCGAAGCTATAGTTATAGGGTATATTATGGTAATAATGTCTTGTGGCTCGCACTAGGTGTTCATATTAATATTATTGGCAAAAGAAAAGGACCCTCAACCATTGGCTATGTGATGGTAAAATAATGAAAAAAAAATATGAAAAAGATTTCAGTTATTGGGTGGCAATGGATTCGACCAGACTTGGGACCCAAGGGGATTGAGTATGGATAAAAAATTTGGATCCGAGTACTATTTGGTTCTAGGATCGGTGGGATTGGAACCATACCTGGCTCGTTGCCACCCCTAGTTTGGAGAGAGCGTCTATGTTGCTCCGATGTGTGAGTAACATACGTATTCTGTTGCTAACTTGCATGTCTTACCGCCTTTAAAATTTTGTCTAATACGTCAGTTTGTAAATATTGTGGACTAGGGTTTCTCTTGCATGTCTTTATTGTAGCTTAGAGGTACCAAATGTATGTCGTATAATCTTGTTTTGGGTTGGGATTGAAAGTCTCGTATAATATGTTATATTCGAAAATATGTCATAAAAGTAATATTTTTCTGTAGGATACAATGAGGCCATTTACTTTTTAAACAAGGTGGTTACAATTACTTTTATCCATCCAATGCGAACTCTTATAGCTCTGATGTATCACAAAGTTCGATACATTTTATTTTGAACTTTGAGTTTGGTCCTAAAGTCACCCATTTTCATATCTAATGGTCAAGGGTGGTTATATTGTTCAATAAGCCTGGCCTGAGCCTCTAGGCTGACATGTACCCCCTGGCAAAGCTTGCTCCCATGCGTTGACACTTAAGTATGTGCATGCAAGTATGAAGTATGGTGAAAAGCAATATGTTGAGTTTTGGCCATTTTCGCTTCTCAATTTGCTAATTTCGTCCCGTAGCAATGTCAATACGAGGGATGATTTGAAATTTAATGATTTTGAAATTAATCAAATTGGGGTAGAGTATTTGGAATGCAAGTTTAGTGGCAATAGGAGTAGAGTGGAGGGTGTAGTTATGATTGGCGATCAAGAGACTTTCAATATTTTTGGGTCCATAGAAATATGATGAGATTAAGGAAGATGTTGTATATGGAATTAGAGTTGACAGGCAAACAAGAGAAGTGCAACCAGAGATTTATATGATCGTCGCATATCAATAAAGTTGAAAATTAAGTTTTGTAGGACAATTGTGAGATTGGTTTTGTGAGATTGACATTTGTGAGTGGTGGGCCAAAAAGGGTAAGAGGTTGGCGGAATAGCGCATGGTTTGTAAGAGTGAGAAAAGATTTTGGTACTTATGTTCTCATTGTAGTATAAGCTTTGGTAAGAGTAAAACGACATACCAGGATGCGTGTAGGCAATTTTAAATTGTTGAAAAAAGGTTATGATGATGATGATTCTGCTAATCTTCTTGAGGCCATAAAACATTCGCAACAAAATGGGTCTTTGTTCAATATTATTCCGTAATATTTGTCACAGAAATCGCCAAAGATTATAGTGTTGTGACATAGCTTTCAAAAGTAGTATTGTAAGAAAATGACATGTATACTTTCATGTTTGTTTGTTTATGGAGGGTTTGTAGGAATTAATGCTTTCAAAACCTGGCGATTCTCAATTTGGATTGCTAATTTGGTTGATAAACGATCAAACAGAACCAATTTCGGGATGGTTTCAATACCAGCCTGCCCAACCTTCAACGCCCCTTTGTGATAGCCTTTTCCCTGTTCTTTGGAAAACTTATCTAGTGTTTTTGTATCTCCCTCCTCGTCCTGCACTTGAAATCCCGCATATAAACCCTTGTGGATTTTGATGCAGCGTGGAATATTGCTCGTGTATCGAAACAAGTGAGATAAGCTTAAAGTTTATGAGAAGAACCACGAAAGGGCAAGTTAGTCGTTGAGTCATTGATTTTTTTGTCTTTTATTTATTTGTCGAGTTTTGTTATTTATCTGAGGGCATAAGTAGTAATTTTTAGAATCTTTGATGTCTTTTTATTCGTTTAGAATCCTTCATAAGAATGGTTCATATCTAGATTTGATGGGTGGCATGTATTTTGTCTTGTTTAAGATTTTTCTATATAAAGGATGTACTCAAGCATAATGGACAATATTGTTACGAACTTAAATACAAAACCCTAGAGTAACAAGTGGTCCACCTTTTCTCTCTAGTTTTTGCATATTTCTCTTGTTTTGGATCTTGCATATCTCCTTCTTTGCTAGCCCTAGCCCAAGCTATTGGCTCTGCGCTAAGATAATATGCAAGCACAACGATTAGTACGGTAGCATGTTACTATAGCACAATACAGTAGTATCGATTTTGCTGCTTTAGATCAACAAACATGCTTCCGGAGGAAAAGCTACTGTTGTGGAAGCCTTTGATGCTAGTTCGTGAGATGGACCTCAAATATGAGGTGGGTGGTCGAAACCCTAGCTTTGCCTTTCATTGTGTGATCCTAGTCAAGAGTTCGATGCACAATGTCATTAAATTGATGATGATTTGAGCTGGTGTAACATAGTTTTTGTACTGAAAGTGCACGAACACCTCAACTCCTCTGATGTAATGCCAAATGGCAGCATATTATCTAAGGAGGCTTTTGTTGGGTTGCAGAAGCAATTATCGTTGTGCCCCGAGTTGCTTGATTTCATATCCGATGGCTTGGGATGGCTCTGTCCTTTTTACTGAGGGGCTTCTTGTATTTACCTCTAAGGAAGCATTTCTTTTGTGGAAAAAATTTACATGATTGAAGTTGTGGAAATATTAGAGACATGTATGATAATGTGCATGTCTCCAGTATGTCTCTATCTTCAATATATATATGATTGGAACTTATACAAGTGATGTTGCAGTTACATATATCATTTATTTTATTTTAATGGTGAAAATTTCGTATTATTTTAAAATATTTGTCATTTTTTTATATTATTTTAAAAAAACGTGTCAAATCTACATTGTTTAACTTGAAGTCAATAGTACAGCTCAATACAACCCTATTTCTTTGCATTATGATATAAGCCACACCCCAATATAAGGGACCCACATATATAAGGGACCCACATAGGAACAGTGTTGCATCAATCTTTGGCACATGGGGTGTCTTGGGCACCTAATGAATTTAAACTGTCACCAAGTTCAACACCAAGTGTGGTGGTCTAAGAGGCTTCATAGATGCTAAGAAATCTGAGAGTGTGCTTTTAGAGGAATTCTGGATTTTCTTCTTGTAGAGGAATCTTGTCATTCACTTGAAGACATAAGTTATATGCCTATAATGTGGCCAAGATGGCTAGTTCTTCACTAAATTGTGTCGTTTATTAGACTTGTGGAGATTCAAAGGGTGCTATAAGTTGTAGTGGTGGCCACGGGCCGGGTTTGGTCTAGGTCCAGCCAAATCCAGACCTGAACCCAAATAATGATATGGGACTAGGACTTAGACCCAACTCAAAAATTAAAATATCTATGTATTTAACAGTTTTAAATATATTCCATATATTGGGACCCAAGAGATATTATCGGATCTAGATCTGATTGGTATCCAATTGAACCTGAACCCCAACCCAAATGGTGTTTGGGTCCAGGATTAAGAACCCGGACCTGACTTGCTGGGACCAATTGTTGGACCTATACCCGGACCAGATGGGATCTATCCCTCGAGCCTGGGTCGATTGCCACCCCATTAGGTTGGAACTGTTTAATTTTTTGGCATAAGTGATAAGCCAATAATTCGGTCAATAGGATTATTTGTACATATGGGATTGGGCTTTTTAATTTTGGTATGTGGATTGAGTCATGGGGATGTGTGATTAGCTGTTTTATTTGCTCAGATTGCATTGTTGTTGGACTTTGTGCAGAGAACTGAAACAGTCTGATGATTAAAATGTTATTGGACTTTGTGCAGAAGCAAAGTATGTCCAACTGTCTGATTTCAATTTCAACGATTGGGGACGATTATGAGCTTCTTGTAGTAAATGTAGATGGTCTTATAGATAGGTGAGAAAAGGGTTGGGTGCATTCATAAACCTGACCCAATTGGGGTGTAAGTTTGGGCCTGGATGTTTGGATTTGACTAATTGAGTAGGGGAGGCAATAGGGCAGGGTCGACCCGGTATGGTTCCGGTTTTTGGAGCTGCCAGTTTGGTTATGAGACCAAATGAATTGGACCCGACCTTGGGTTGGAGTCTACTCGTCTCAAATCAATCCAGTATAAAGCATATTAAATCTAAATAAGACAATAGATTTTTTTATTTATTTCTAAACCCGAGTTTGGGTCAAATAACTTAGACCAAACCTAGGTTAAGGTCTAAACTAGGTCCAAATGACTTGCAGCTTGGGTCGGGTTCATGTCCAAATCACATTGGACCCGACCTTGGGTCTAGGTTCAACCTAGTCAGGTCGGGTCCAAGTCTCAGTAGACCAGACCTATTGCCACCCTTGTAAATGAATTTGGTCCACTTGACTTGGTCTCAACCTGGGTTGGCCCTGGATCTGGGTCAAGCCTAATAACCTGGGGTCTACCTAACACATACACACACATAAAATAAATTAGCTAATATCTTTTTATGTCTAGATCCGAAGCTCAACCTGGTAGGGTTTTGAAGGAGGCCAAGTAAGTCTGTGTCAAAATTTGTCCCAATCTAATCGGATCCAGATTAGACGGACCCGAACCTGAACCATCCCGTTATGCTCTACAATTCCTATGTTGAAGTTATAGCGTGCAGATGGGATTTCCACCCTTTGTGGTCCTTTCAAAGACCTCAAGGCCATAAGAATTTGTTAGCGAAATAATGGGCCACAAAAGATTAATTTTTTGTGTCAGATTGGATAATTTTTATTTTTTTTTGCATAAACGTATACAACGAAAATGTATGGAAAAGTAGAAAATGAGGGTATTTACCTTTGATATAAGGTGGTGACAATTAATATTGATCATTGGACGTGCAATTGAGTGGCCGCATTTATTCCATTGATCAAGTTTAAAGCTCAAAATAAATTTTCTTGAACTTTGTGACACACACAAGTTATCATATTTTACATGTGATGGGTATAAACAATTGTGACATTCTTATACCAAAAATAAACGGTTTCATTATACTCAAAATGTATGCACCTCACGAGACAATTAACGACGACTCACAAAATGGTTGATACTACTCATTTCATATTGTTTTCAATCGTCTCTTGTAATAGTAAACCAATTTAAATGGAATTAGATGGTCATGGGACTGTGGAAACCAACCAAAATGGTTACGATGTTTGGTTCCGCAACTCCATAAGGAGAGAGGGAGAGATAGAACCTTCTTGTTCGTGCACACACACAGTGCAAGAGAGAGATTTCTTGTTCCTGCATACACTGTCACACATACAAACACGCACACACACACGCGCACGTGACACATAGAGATTGAGAGAGAGAAGCCTAGTCATCTCACATACTCACTCTCACGTGGACTCTATCACATAGACAGTCACACGAGGCGAAGCAATCTCCGGTATCGTCTGCAACGACGGTCTCCAAGTTGGCGACCTGTGAAGCTCTGAGGCCTCAAACAAAAAGTGCTGCCCCATAACCACTTGACCGGAAATTATGTCGGGCTCCCGAGATTTCCCAGGATAATTCCCCTTCTTTGACACTCTAGACCTTATCAGTCCCTTAACCTCAGCTGTTTTCCTAAACTCTTCATAAGCCTCATTGCACCCAGCCAATTTTTCTGGCACTAAGAAATACAGCCGGCCCACTTCAAGCTCGCCGGAGTCTGGCATGATCGATTGATCTGAGCCATAGAGCACTAGTTTGTAGCTTTGATAGGAGGCTAGAACTTCTTTCACCGAGATCCTCTTCTTGAACTCGATCAATTTTCCATTCTCTTTCATAACCCAGATTTTGTTTTCTGAGAAATTTGTGCACATACATGTCATATAATTTCCCATATTCACGAAAAGGGCGCGTTTGGCAATGAGGATTGATTATGTTTAGAGACAAGCTTAGTGTGTCTTGTGCCTAGAAATTATCTCAGCTTAGGGATGTATTTATTTGAAAACATTAGTTATTCCAAACAAGTGGAGGTTTCTATAAGGACAAATTCGAGATCACAATCAAATTTAGCCCTTGATTTGGAGGTATCGGTAACAATCTTTATGGGAGGATCTTGAAAGATGCTTGAAATTAGGAAGAATGAAGAATTGGAATTAGAGTAGTTTGGAATTATGTGGAATTGAAGAGTTGAATTTGACTATTGTGAAGCCTAGATTAGATAGAAGTACACAAAAAGATCTAACTATTGAGAAAGAGTTGTTGAGTTGGGGCA
This sequence comes from Amborella trichopoda, assembly GCF_000471905.2. Next base: position 2,630,537 of record NW_006498122.1, read on the forward strand.
TGCTACTCCATGGGAGTGTGAATTTTGTTTCTCTCTGTATTGACTTATATTTACTTTCACTTTTTTTTAGAATCTCTCTTTGAAATGAAAGTAATTTCTAAATCTTTATTTTAGTACATCGAATAAGTTTAGAGAAATGTTTCTATACTTTTTTTAATGTATAGAAGATATATACTTCCCCCCATCCAGCTGTCCAGTTTAGATCAAGTGAGCCACTTATCATTTGATTTAGATCTGGCATCTCAGAGTATTTTATTTTTAATAGATTTTTATGAATTATATGAAAATGAAATTTGGTATGTGCCATTATCTCAATGGGGAACACCTAAAAAAAATATTGAAATAAAATATTTTCAATAAAATACAATAACTAAAATACCCCTGAAAATTTTAGGGGCATTTTAGTCATTTTATGTTTTTTTTTTTATATTTAAGTGCGAGGTTCTAAACAATCAAATTAGGGTGCACCTGAAAATTTTCAGTAGAAGAGGTTGTTTTGATGTCGAAATAGCCTCAAATTTATCATCTCGACCGCAAGATGCATGGACATAAGAAAAAAATGGATTTCAAGTTATGGAAATAGTGGATCTTTTAATGCATTTTTTGACCGTTAATTTTCAAGCTTTCAGAGATATGATCGATATACACTATTCTTCAAACTTTAAATTTTATAATTATATATGAAAATATATTTTAAGGCTATCACAAATATTTCCAATATTGAAACCATATTTCTTGATACTATCTGAAGGTGCCCCTTTATTTTGATTGTTTAGAGCCTCAACTCTATAGAATCCAAACGCATATATTTGTTTTATATTTTTCACAGGTGGCTGTTTAAGAGAGGATCAGACACCCGAAATTTGGTGTCAAAATGTTTTGGGAAAATATAATACTGTAGAGGCATCACATTGTGATTGGGACCATCTCTACCGTCCATTTAACGGTTGGATAGGGAAAATATATAAGTTTTATATTCTAGCCCGTAAGTTTGTCTCTCCCTAATTCCAACCCATTCCTAGACTCCAAGAAAAGTGGAAAGGAAACACAATTCTACGTCCATATCTCAAGTCCTTCCTAAATTTTTATCTCTCTTATTTTAAATTGGCATTGATTATTTTAAAATAAAATTTATTATAGTTTAAAACCTAAAACAGCTGTATATACTATAATAGTTTGTCTTCAACAATCATACTTCCTTGTTATTTTGTTGTTAAAATAACCATTAAACATACGAACCATCTTATAAAATCATCCGGATTTTAAAGAACATCCCTGATATTATAAAATCATCCGGATTTTAAAGAACAATTTGTACATATCTTGCATAAATTATCCCATACTATTTTTCTTACCGAAGGCAAGAGTAAATCTCATCTTTACCCTCCTAATATTAAATGGGAATATTTCACCATCTTGGTGTTACAATTTTATTGTTATTTTCTCAATTTCATCTTAGCATTATTAAACATCCCATGTAGTTTTCCTTTTTGAAAACCTAGGAGCAGCAATTGGGTCGGGTTGACGACAAGTCGACTGGACTTGGGTTCGGCTGGGTCCAACTTCTAGAACCGGCAAGTCAGGTTTGGGTCCAGAACTGTGGACCGAATAATCAAATTGAGTTAGGTTTGGCTGAGTCAAGGGCTAGGCTTTGTAATGGGCCATGCAGCTTGGTCCAGCCCGGCGCTCTCAAAAAGTAGGACGTGGGCCAGATTGGGTTAGGGTCAGGCCTGCCTCCGTTCGGCACGGCATAACCCTTTTTGCTTAAGTTTTTTTTGTTCTCTTTTTCATAAGGTTTGATTTGGCCTGGTCTGTCCTGTCCCTAACAAGGCTGGGGTTGGTCTTAGTCAGGGTAGGGGTGGGCTAGGCTAGCCCTATGGGGATTAGGGCCGGGCTAGGGCCAAAACTGATCCGACCCATTGCTAGCCCTTGACAAGGACGTAGTGAGTTGGTCTGAGCCAAAGTCGGACAAATCCTGACCCGATAAATCATATATATTTCAATATTAATAAGCCCGACCAGTTCCATGTCAGGTCCAGTTCTACCCACCCACCTTATCAATGTCGTATCCAGGCCGGGTCCGATCCTGCTCTGCCCATTTAGAAAATGATGAAAAGGGCCAGGGTAATACTCATAATTTATATTAGACTTGCTTACCGAATAAACAAACAGATAATGGGTGCGGTTTGTTTGTGACACCCACCTTGCTGCAACTCCAAATCATATCGAAAGATGTAATTTTTTTTTTTGTCAGGAAACTGGCAAAGGCTTAAAAATCCAATCTTAGTCATAGTTGTGAAATTTAATGCTTTATAATTGGTACATTTTATAGTCGGTACATATCAAGTAGATTTATAAACACTTGAAAATCTTGAAAATGGATGGAATATATGATACAATATAAGTTGCACTATTTTTATGATATGAGATCCTTTTATTCTCATATCCATATATCTCAATATCAAGATTTTCCAATATCAAAAAGATCTTTTCCCATGGTTTTTGAGTTTCGCCTTGTTTATATAGTATAAGGTTGGTGCCTTGTATAAATTGTTTCCTTAAACTTTTCCATAAATAATGAATCCGGTATCTATAAGGCCTAGGCTTCAAGTAACTTTGAGCATCATAAATCTCCATGATAGCTCTAAAATCAATTTTGAACACTGGCTATCAATTTTGAAGCTAAAAAAAAAACTGCCAATCTTGCAGATCTCAGAACAGCTATTTCTAGGGTGAAATAGAAAGTCTAATTAATGTGTTATAGTATACATTATTTTTTGGGCTTGAAATCCCCTTCTTTTTTTTTACATCCATAATAGTAAAGGGTAGCTAAGATGATCCAATTTAAAAGTCTTTCAACTCCGTAATTACATTTTTCATTAAGTTTTTAGATGAAGCTTTATTTACATCCTCTCATAATAATAAAAGGGAAAAGTTTAGACAGAGACAAGGTTCTAAACAGTCAAATTCGAGCCTACCTCAAAATTTTCATTAAAAGAGGTGGTTTTGATGCTTAAATATCCTCAAATTGATCATTTTGACGTCAAGATGCATGGACATGAGAAAAAAATGGATTTAAGTTTTGAAAATAGTGTATTTTGTAACACATTTTTGAAACGTCAATTTTATAGATTTTCAAGTTTTTATAGATCTCTCGATCTATAATATTTTTGAAGCTTTAAACTTTATAAATAAATATAAAAATATATTTTAAGGCCATTAAAAAGATTTTCAGTATTGAAAACACATTCCTCGATACAATTTGAAGGTAGGCTGTAATTAGATCGTTTAGAGCTTACGCTCTATACAAACCGCACCCATAATAAAAACAATTGTTTCATGGAGGCTATACCGCATTTCTAAAATATCCGATCCAGAGGTATAAAGTATCCATCTTAAAGATGGATGCAATTAGGTGGTCCATTTAAAAACAATTGTAACAGACGGTCCAAATGTTTTCTTGATATAATTATTATTTTGAATTTTAAAATTTTTTTTTTTTTATATTCATGATCTCCATGATTATATATACTCTAAAAATTAGGATTAAATTATAATTAAAAGTATATATTTCTAAGCCCGCATTTCTACATGTGCGGACTTGGCCGCAAGCTAACCGCGTTCTAATATTAACGTAAGATTTTTAATCGATCAACTCACGGCCGTGCCATGGGGGAAGCCATCGATATGAACAAATAATGACAGGGAAACAAGAGAGAGAGAGAGAGAGAGAGAGAGAGAGTTGTAGTTTAGGGTCGAGAGGTGAGTTCGGTCGAGAGGAAGACGAGAGAGAGAGAGAGGAGACGTATTCCACCTTCGGTAGAATTATTCCTGCGTGAAAAGAGCTTCATTGCCCTAGAGACATCCTGGTACTCAAATTTGTTCCGCTTTTCTATGAGAATATTGATTATTTGATCGACTTTTTACTATTTTTTTGGGGTGATAATGGTTGATTTTGATGTATTCGTGACCGAATTACGAGATCTGTGGGTTTGATCGCTTGATTATGTGTTTATAGTTTGATATGAAAAATTTAGGGTTAGTGATTGTTCTTTTGTCCAATCCCTGAGTAAAGTGCTTTGCAAGTTTGTGATTGTGTTAAATCGGTATTCAAGATGGATTCTCTGTGTTCACTTTCTCGCTTACATTAACTTTTGGTAGAAATATATGAAATTTAATGTTTACTCATCTGAAGGGATAGAAGTATGGAATTTCTATTGCTTTTTATATATTGAGTTAAGCAACCAGGTAATCTGTTACTTGTTGCCACAGCGATATAATTTTTTATGTATTTGTTAACTATTGTTGAAATTAACTCAGGATTTGTTATTTTGTGATGCAACTATGGAATCTCAGTTATTTATTTATTTATATTAATTATTTGCATGAAATAATTTATATGAATTATTTGCATGAAATAATTAGGGTTTTTACGCGAAGTTTTTTTAGGGTATGAGATCGAGGCTCTGTTGTTTGATACTTATGCAATGACTAAATTTTCTCCGAATCCGGCTCGTTTTACCTTATGTAAACACCAGTTGAAGAAAATTTTTGTTTTCACACTTTGATCTTTGGGATGTTGGCCTACTTCTCGAATTCCTTTGCTTAAACCTATTCCCCACTCCTCATCCCCTCTATCTAGACTGGTAAATTGACTGTCCTCGTTCTCACTTTGATACCTGTCTCTCTCTCTCTATCTTTCTCTCTCTCTCTCTCTCTCTCTCTCTCT
>NW_006498122.1:2635837-2649302 GCF_000471905.2 Amborella trichopoda
TCTACTTGTACTACTCGTCTCTCTCTCTCTACTCTTCTCTCTCTCTCTCTCTATCTTCTCTCTCTCTCTCTCTCTCTATCTTTCTCTCTCTCTCTCTCTCTCTCACACACACACACACAGAGTAATATAATTAATGCATGTACATTACACTTGTAAATTAATGCATGTACATTACACTAGTAATGCATGTACATTACACTTGTAAATTAATGCATGTACATTACAATGCATAGTGATTTATATTGTATAATTTCTGTTTCAATGTGTTTGTTTGTCATTAGTCATGTTTCTATACATTGTTTAATTACTTGTGTGTACTCATGGTCACCCGTGGTTGATACATCATGATGTTTTTTTATAATCATTATGTTATTACATTTGTTGAGATCAATTCGACCCTATGTTGCATGTGGTGAACAGAAATAGGTGTCGATATAACCTCAAGTCGGGTCTTGTTTTCTATGGAAGTTGATTTCTTTAGGATTTGATGGCCACTGTTTCACCACCCATGAGCACGACTGTCTCTGCATCTAGGGGAATCCACCCTCCCAACCGACTCGGCTCATACGAACATTCATCAGGTTTAAGTGTCACTCCCAATCAATCTGAACCAGAGTCTAGCAACAATGAGGATGTGGAATTGTTATCGGTGTCTTGGAATCAGGACTATGGATGCTTTTCAGCTGGGACAAACCGAGGTTTCAGGATATATAATTGTGACCCTTTCAAGGAGACTTTTAGGAGGGATTTGAAAAATGGAGGTTTTGGCATTGTAGAGATGCTTTTCCGATGCAACATCTTGGCCCTTGTAGGAGGTGGGGAAAACCCACAGTACCCACCTAACAAAGTTATGATATGGGATGATCATCAAAGCCGGTGTATTTGTGAGCTCTCATTTAGATCAGAGGTTCGAGCTGTGAAATTGAGAAGAGACCGCATTGTTGTGGTTCTAGAGCACAAGATCTATGTGTATAACTTTGCGGATTTGAAGCTTCTTCACCAGATAGAGACTCTTGCGAATCCAAGGGGGCTGTGCAATTTATCTTATCAGTCAAATACCTTTGTATTGGCTTGTCCTGGTTTGCATCGAGGGGAGGTTCGGGTGGAACACTTTGGCTTGAAGAGAACAAAGACTATTAATGCTCATGATGCTCATATTGCATGCTTCACTTTAACATTGGACGGGCTTTTGCTTGCAACTGCTAGCACAAAGGGCACATTGATCAGAATTTTCAACACCATGGATGGAACTCGCCTACAAGAGGTATCATGTCTTTTTTTTTTTCTTTTTTTTTTTTTAATTTGTTCTTTATTTGTTTATGTTGCTGATGTTCAATCTATGATTTTATAATGTATTTTTTATCATTGAGTGGTTTATATTCATGTTAGCTTAAGCCTCATACGACCGCACACGATTTTAGGTATAGCATTATTTTTTTGTTACACTGGTTAAAGAGTGACAAGTGCCAGCGTGGCACACAACTATTCATGGGGGAGCTTACCTTTTGGACCACTTGTCACCAGGCCCCTAAGGTAAATTTCATGGGCCACTTCATATTAAAAATCCCGACATTTGATTTGTACCGGCTTCACAAGCTTTTTTCTCCCTGAAACCCCTTCAAGTAATTTCCCACCATGAAGGGGCCCATGTAATTTGTGATAATAATTGAATTTAGACTGGATTTAGGCTGTAATTTTCACAATAATATGTGACAGTGATTCTGAACAGTCATTCGATTTTTAATGGTTTCACAAGGTTTTTTCTCCCTGATAAATTGCTAACTATCACAGTAACAGTAATCTCCTCAGGTCCTGATTTCCTACTAGTGAAAACCCATGATTCTATTTCTGGTTAAAAGCTTAGACTTTGAATCAATTTTCCTGCTGCAATCAATTGCTACACTCGCTCTAATTGTTTTGAATGAGAGAGGAATTTTTTGAATAAGAGAGGGTTGAAGTGATCTGGAGAGAGACAGAGAGAGACAGAGAGAGAGAGAGAAAGAGACTGTATAATTTGGGTCTGTCATGTTTATATAATTCACTTAAAGGGTATTGTTGTTATAAATTGGGTAATCCCTCTTTAGCTCTACAGAGGGGGTTCTATTTTCTTGTGTCCTATCATGAGAATAACAAGAATGTAATTTTCCTTTATTTCCCCTCAAAAAAGGAACTTCTTTAATATGATTGTGACCGCTTCTGACTGCAATTTTTCCTGAGAAGAACAAGAATGTAATTTTCCTCTATTTCCCCCCAAAAAAGGAACTTCTTTAATATGATTATGAACGCTTGTGACTATAATTTTTCTCTATATACTTAGTGTCTAAGGTGTATGGACTCCATAAAGTACAGTTCCTACACTTGTACCCACAATTTTGATCAATGAAATCTTTTTAATATTCATAAAAAAACTGACTCTAGCTTTTCAGGATTAATAAAGTAAATAGGACTATTTCTTTGATATGACTACTGACATCTGAGCAGGGCCTTATTCTTCTTTGAATTATTCTTACAGTAGTTTGAACGTGAAGCATCTAGTGAATATTTGTAGTTTGTCTGAAGTTCTGCATAATGGGTACCTTAACTACCTGTTTTGAATAATCAAGAAGGGAATTGTAGTTTGTGCTTTTGGTTAGGTTGCTATGTTATGTATGCATATACTTGTCAGTTCTCAGTCCCATCAATAACCTTCAGGAAATATTCCGGAAGTAGTTCGATGAATTCTCTTTTGTGCTTTTTTATGTTTTTGAACTGTTTTTAATTATTCGATATCAATGAAGACTTTCAGCATGTATGTGCGTTGTTGCTATTTATGCATCATGATTCTGCTTTTTTTTTGTGTGTTTTTTGGTGTTTTGTTTTGATTTGTTACCTTTCTGAGATCAGAAGGAGATGCTTTTACTTCAGTTTAGTGTGCAAACCTAATACCTCAAGCCAATTTGCCATAGAAAATTGTGAGTTCTTTAAAAATCTTGGTTCTTGTTTAATAAGGAGCTACAGTAAGCAAAGGAAATGTATACAATGAGACCGTTTACTTTTGATATAAGAAGGTTACAATTATTAGTGACTGTTGGACGTGAAATCCGGTGGTTGGGAATGTGTTATTGACTAGGCAAAAAGTCCAAAATAACATTCTCGAATGTTGGGACACCCTTCAATTCGTTAGATTTCACATCCAATGGCTAAAAATGATTGTGACTTCCTTGTACCAAAAGTAAATGGTCTCATACTATACAATATTTTTAGCAAAACTGTCAACTACTTATATTGCATACATTCCTCCTTTGTTTCTGTTTTTTTTAAGCTCAAATAACATTCCACTATCGTCATATTTTGGGAAATTCGAATGGACTTTTCATGTGCTCTTCCAATATATTTTATGCCATGCTTCGTGAGAAAAAATTTGTACTCTTTACACAGTTCTGTGGGCAATGCAATTTTTTTGGGTGTCATTCTGTGAAGTCATGTTCATCTCCCTTACTTCTGTTTTCAGATATGACGTTACCTTCATCTACAACTACCTTGAAATATACATTTTTTTTTTTCTGAAATAAACCGCAGACTAGAGAGGTGGAATTTGAAATAGTCTGATTGGCGATCTTCCTCGTAGGCAACGAAGTTAACAACAAATTCAATTGTACTTTAAGGCCCTCAGATGTCTCATATTTGTGGGAATGTGGCCCATAGGAGAACTTGGATGACTTTCTTTCCTTCAAATACTATAGAATCAGAAAAAGAAAGAAAAAAGGAATACAATTCATTTCCGTTAAATAAAGCAAGGTCTGTTCTAGGGCCAAAGGCCAACTTGTCCTTTCTGCTGAATACTTGAGGACACCTCTTTTTTCTTCGTTCTTTTTGTTTGTCATGAAAAACATTAAGTTTAGCGGCCTTTTTTTTTTCTCCCTTTGCTATTTGAGTACAGGAAGAAAAATATACTAACAGGTCCATATAAACTGTGCATATATAAAGCCACAATTGGTGCTAGGTCCGTGTCACTCTATGGGAGTTGGAGTCTTAGTATGAGAGAGAGCTTAGAATGGGTTACCAAGAGAGAGAAGGATTTCAGAGTAAGGCAGTTTGAAAGTTTAGGATTTGTCGTGATAGAGCATGATGTTACGTCTCCCTCTTCTGCAGTGAAATCTATCTCTTCCTATATATTTTCTGTTGTTAAGAAACTTAAAACCTCCTTTCAAATCAAATCTGTCTTTACCTCTATTTTCTATCTATTTGAATAAGAAAGTAAATGTCTTCCATTTGAAATCAGAAATGGAGATGGTGTAAGACAGATTTCCGAAAGAGATGCAAAATACTTAGTGATATGAACTTCTAATCAGATATGTGGACATATCTCCAAGAGAAACTTCCAAAATTTAAAGAAAATTTAGGGGATGAAAATGGATTCTAGAGAGTGAGAGAGAGTGGCCCACCTTCTGTACATGAACCTATATTTATTTTGGAAAAATATACAATGAGGCCATTTACCTTCGATACAAGGTGGTCACAATTGATTTCGACCATTGACCAAGCTCAATGTTTAAAATAAATTTTCTTGAACTTTGTGAGATATTCAAGCTTTCAAATTTTACATCGGATGGTTATAAGTAATTATGACCCCTTTGTACCAAAAGTAAATGGTCTCATTGTATGCAATCTCATTTATTTTATATTTATATTACCAAATTTCATGTAAAGCACATGCAGAACACATTAATTGTATGGTTGTGACAAGGACAATTAACATTTGGTTTGCCACCATCCATTCAATGGGTGGAGCAGCTATGTAAGGGACCCCAGTCTCACCAAGCATGTCAGTAATTTAATTCTACATCCCCACTCTCCCGCCATCACCATCCAAGTATAGAATGGATGGTGATAAACCAAATGGTTTGATTCTTTTGGGTTATAAATAAACCTAATGTACTGTTGTTATGATGACCATAGGGATCATAGTATCTTTTTTTTTCCTGATATTAATGCCAACTTTTATTTGATTCAGGTGCGCCGGGGCGTGGATAGGGCTGAAATTTATAGCATCGCTCTCTCTGCAAAAGTGCAATGGTTGGCAGTGTCTAGTGATAAAGGGACCGTCCATATATTCAGTCTCAGAGTTAGGGTGGCTGGAGAGGATTCTTCCTCAGATTCTTCAAATAATGGTCAGGGTCCAGCTTTAACTCACCAGAGCTCTTCGACTTCAGTTGATGCTCTTATTTCTCCAAACACTGGGGCGAACCAGAGTTCTTCTTTGGCCTTCATGAAAGGTAAGTCTCTGTCTCTGTCTCTCTACAGTGATATCAACTATTTGCTTGTTAAAAAATGATTTCCATTCGCACATTATGGGTTTATGATCTTAAAAAGTAATTAATATGCTCTTCTTTTCTTCATATCGGTATTTTCTTCAGTTGAACCAATATAACGAGTTTAATTTCTTTCAGCTCTCATAGAAAAGCAAATTAGAGGTTGCTAGATGGTTTTTGTTTGGGTAGGTTTTGCAAATTTTTCTTAATGGTTCTGCTAACATTGTGTGTGTGAGAGAGAGAGAGAGAGAGAGAGAGGAAAGGGGGGCGGGGGACAGGCAGACAAATTGTTAGATTGTTTGCTTTCATCTAACTGGTTTAAAAAATGCACAGGGGTTCTACCGAAATACTTCAGCTCTGAGTGGTCATTTGCTCAGTTCCATTTACCAGTTGACACCCGCTTTCTGGTGGCTTTTGGGGCCCAAAGCACAGTCTTAATTGTCGGCATGGACGGGAGGTAAAGCTTCTCTATACAATTTCTCTCTCATAATATATATTTTTTGCATTTGTTGAATAGTATTCTTAATTAATTTTTTCTCCCTTTTATTTCCAGCTTTTACAGGTGCTCATTTGATGCACTGTTGGGAGGGCAGATGACGCAACAAGAGTATTTCCGGTTCCTGAATACTGATAGTAAGGCAAAGCCTGGGGCATAATTGTGGGGATGGAAAGAGAAAGAGGAAACTTAAAGGAAGTTTTCAAATCTCCAGCTTCAGATGAATTCTCTCTCTTGGGTTGGTTTGTGACTGTAAATATCATAAATTCTCTCTGTAAATACTTCATCATTCTGTGTCTTCCTGCAGCTGTATTATTGCCTCTCTCTCTCTATTATTGCTAATTTTAGCTATTGGTTCTGTTTTAACTGTAATGAAACACTGGACTATATAAATGAAGATTTTAAGCAAAGTATATTGGTTACCGTTTGAATGTGAATGCATGTAGGACATCTTTATTGAAACCCCCATAAATTTAGAGGAACAAGATCGTCTAAAACTTTTTTTTAGTAATTTTCAGACAGTTCTGAAAATTTACTGCATTTAAATTTGGAAAAAGACCTTGTACTTTTGATACAGGGAGGTCACAACACTCTTGTCCATCATATTTCAGATTAAAAGAATTTTGTTAAGTTTGTTTCCCAATTGAAAGCACTTCGAGTGTTCGTTTGCTCCCTCCCCTCCCCCTCGTTTCTATTAATGCTACTTGAAATGGACTAGACATTAATATGGATAGGGGCTTGGTCATATTAAAACTAGTCGAACTACTGTTTGAATTGATTGGATCATATTTAAAAAAATAATAATAAGAAAAATAATACTTTAAAAATATAAAATATATTAAAAAAATTCACCAATTTGTCCACCAATTAAAACTGGCCAGTTTGATAAGTCACAATTGGTCAAATATTAATTTTATCCGATTTACGATTAAAGTCAGTTTTTGTTTTAGATTAGATAAGCCAAGACATTGGTTGATGGTGCAATAGGTCGAATAGGGTAGTTTGGTGCAGTCTCGTTTTATAAGTATCCTTCTCTAATGAACCTTGCATCACTGGAGCGTACCACTTTAGTCTCTGTATGCTGGGGCATGCCCCTTATACGCAAAGGGCACTTTAGTATGGAACTATGTATTATGGAAGGGTGTTTTTAATCGTTGGTTTTCCTTCTTTAACCGATGCGGATATAATAGTCATCAGTATAGGAACTGTATTCTTTTTAGCATAAAGAGGTCTCAAATTATTTATAGGTGACAAATGTGAGATTCAATAGTTGGGTTTGTTACGAAGTATGAAAATTTTTCTTTTGATCTTAAGTCAAATGGGATAGCTACCCAATTTATATTTGCCAGCTAAAATTGATTTCGACTTATTTGCACTAAAAAATTATTGAAATATAAAATAGGGAATACAAGGTGGTCACAAATAATCTAGACCATTGGATGTAAACTTAGGTGGCTGTATTTATTTCATTGACCAAGCTCAAAGTTCAATTTTTTTTTTTTCGAACTTTGTGACGTTTAAGTTATTAGATTCCACATCAAAATTGTGACCTCTTTGTACAAAAGGTAAATGTATATTCTTTATGAAATATGAGTATGTAAATGGACATTCCCTATGGAATATGAGTACTTTGGATATTTTTGCAACGAACAATTTAGGAACCCTGTAGAGTGGCAACCGGCCGAATGGTATTTGGGCTCAGGTTTTGGACCCGGATCCGACCTCTCAGGTCCAAAAGTTGGACCCATACTTGGACCCGAGGTCGGGTCTACCTGTCGGGTCCCAGATGGTCGTGTCTATTGCCACCCTATGACTATGAGTTTTTCATTTTTTTGAAAAAAAATTATATAGAGCTGAGGCTCTAAACAATCAAATTTGAACCCACCTCAAAATTTTCACTAGAAGACGTTGTTTTGATGCTCAAATATCCTCAAATTGACCACCTCGACATCAAGATGTGTGGACAAGAGAAAAAAATGGATTTCATGTTTTGGAAATAATGCATGATGTAACGAATTTTTGGAGTGTCAATTTTCAAAATTTTCAAGTTTTTATAGATCTGCTCGATTTACACTATTTTTTAAGCTTTAAAATTTATAATTAAAGATAAAAATATATTTTAAGGCTATCACAAAAACTTCCAGTATTGAAACCACAGCTAGGCTCTAATTTGATTGTTTAGAGATCGGCTCTATACAAATCGCACTTTTTTTTACCATCATATATCACTATTATTGGTAACATTTATAATACTGTACAATATTTATGAATGCCCATGTATACCCACATTCTTTACTAGTTTACCTAGTAAGTGGAAATTCCTAAAAACACAAATGTATTGGCAATATTTTTATGAATACCCACATTATTTGGGTATGGGTCTGGGTCAAGTTTGACTAGACCTAGATCTAAACCTGAATAGTATTCAAGCCTATTTTGAACCCCAGACCCGATCTTTTGGATCCAAAATTTCAAGCCCCAAGACGAGGTGTGGCCTACCGTGGGGTCCCTTGGGATCCATTGCCACCCATAGAATATCTATTTAGTCAAAATTTTGAAATGCTGGTCGATGTTGTGCTCTTGCAAGCGTAGATTGTATATTGACTCCTTGGCTTTATCCACCGTTCATAAGTTGAATGATGGATAGTGCTTCATTTCAAAATGGGAAAACCTGGCTCTTCTAAAATTAATTTAAAAAATCAAGATGCATATCCGTACGGCTGTATTTGCTGCCTCCTTTTATTCTTATTCGTTTTTTTAGTAATTCAGTGGGGATGTTGAGCCCCCTACTTGTTTTTCGAAATCATGAAGGGTTTTTTAATGTGTTAGAGGATAATGGAAGTTAGATTTTAGTTGGGGCACAAGTGGTGCTACCACTACAACCCAACTCTATTCTCAAAAGTGGTAAGTCAATGGGGATTTGGGCTTCTACATTTTGGTAAGAATGAAGTCATAGACCTCATCATGGGACTCGATAATACTACCGTCGAGGCTTCATACTATTCTCAAAATATTTGGTAAGTTAGTGGGGATTTGAGCACCAATCATTTGGTGAGAATGGAGTAAGAGACCTCATCATGAAGCTAGGCAACACTGCTGCCAAAAGCCCCATGTCATTCTCTTTTACTGCTTCTTTTTTGCATTTCTCGTTCTGCATTTTTTAATTTTAGGACCTGAAATTTTTTGAATGTAGCATCTTCAACTCGTCAAATAACCTCAACAAAATTTTATCTAGATGACACTTTATATGCTTGAGAAAAATAATAACTTAAGATTGAATAGAGGCCGTTCAATACTTGAAGGGTAAGACCCATGTGTTACGTATCTCCAAATCCAAAATTTTTCTTTTGGAAATAGTCATCTACTAATTATTAGGTTGTTACAAACAGTCATCTACTAATTATTAGGTGGTTACCAAAATTTGAGATAAAAAAAAATCCTCCAAAGTGTTTTGCTCGAGGAATAAATGTATAGTATGCGCCCATAGGAGCGCAATTCACTAATAGAATAACACTATCCACTTGTTGATTTGATTGATTTGTATTAGATAGAGCTGAGGGAGTAGATTTACAATGTATTCCAGCGGGAGCACACCATGCACTGTCGTTTTGAATTGCAAAGCCGTTGGGTGAAAGTGCCCGTTTATAGAAGGTGCATATTGGCTTACCACTCTTCAACGTCGCCAAATGAGCTTTGTTTTCTCTCTCTCTAAAGTAGCCGCAAGGAATTACCATCTTCCTGCATTTTCTCTCTCTTCCAAAACCTCCCATTTTTTTCCCTCAGAACCAAAGAACTACTATCTTCCTGCGTTTTCTCTCTCTTCCAAAACCCACCAAATTTTTTCCACAAATTCTCTCTCTTCAACCAGTGTTCTCACAAATAATGAGAGAAGTTTCATCTCTCTTCTCCAAGCCTGTGCCAAAGGAAAGAATCTCTCTAGAGGCAAACAAATCCATTCATTAGTCTTGATCCATGGCTTCCAAAAGATCCCTTCAATTACTACTAGTCTTATTAATATGTATTCCAAGTGTGATTGCTTGAATGAAGCATGCCTCGTCTTCGATCAAACCCAAGATCGAAACGTTTTCGCGTACAATGCAATTATGGCTGGCCTCTCGGCTCATGAGTTCTTCTCAGAAACCATCGAAGCCTATGCAGAATTGTGGAAATCGGGCTTAATTCCTGACAAATTCACTTTCCCCTGCACCCTCAAGGCCTTCTCCAACTCATCCGAATTGGGTCGAGGACGAAATGTCCACGCCATTTTGATTCACTTGGGTTTGGATTCAGATGTATATATTGGTAGTTCTTTGATCAATTTCTACTTGAAATTTGATGTCTGCGACGATGCTCGTCAAGTATTCGATGGAATGACTCATAGAGATATTGTTTTGTGGAATGCCATGGTCACTGGTTATGCCCAAATTGGGAGGTTTGATGAAGCTTTGGAGGTGTTCGAGCTCATGGAGAGAGAAGGGATGGAACCCAGTAAGTTTACGCTCTCTGGGATCTTGTCAGTTTTTGCAGCAACAGGGGACTTGGATAAAGGAAAAGAGATTCACGACTGTGTTCGCAAGCTTGGTTTCGAATCCGATATGGTCGTGTGTAATGCTTTGATCGACATGTATGGAAAGTGCAAGAGCATGGATGATTCGCGAAAACTTTTCGAAGAAATGCCTGAGAGAGACTTATTTTCCTGGAATTCGATCATTTTGGGCTATGTGAATGCGGGCAAACACGAGGAAGCATTGCACATGTTTGATCGCATGAGGGCCGGCGATATAAGCCCTGACTCCATCACGTTGTCCACAGTGTTGCCCTCCTGTTCGAGCCTCGCAGCCATCATGCATGGCAAAGAGATCCATGCATACATGATAGCGACCGGATTGAAGAAAGATGATGTCTATGCTAACAATGCAGTCATGGACATGTACGCCAAGTGCGGGAGCTTGGACGAGGCTCGGAAGGTCTTCAAGACCATGGCTCACGGGGATGTGGTGTCATGGAACATCATGATCATGGGGTATGGGATGAATGGCAACGGTGAAGAGGCCCTCGATTTGTTCAGGCGTATGAGGAGCATTGGCGTGAGGCCCGACGAGGTCACCCTAGTTGGGGTCCTCTCGGCGTGTAGTCGAGCGGGGCTCATGGGGCCCGGTATGGACCACTTCTCTCAAATGAAAGTGGACTATGGGGTCAACCCGACGATAGAGCACTATTCTTGTGTAGTCGATATGTTAGGTCGAGCCGGGGACCTACACGGGGCCCACAAGCTCCTCCTAGAGATGCCATTGGAGCCAAATCCCGTTGTATGGCGTGCCCTACTCAGTGCATGTAGGGTCCACAACGACGTCACCCTGGGTCAAGAGGTGGCCCTTAAGCTCCTAGAGCTTGAGCCTAGCCATTGTGGCACCTATGTGCTATTATCAAACATGTATATGGCGCAAGGGCGCCATCAAGATGTCTCGGAGGTGCGTCGAGCCATGAGGCGTAACGGGGTGGCCAAGACGCCGGGGTGTAGCTGGATCGAGCTTCGAAGCGGGGTCCACGTGTTCTTGATGGCAGACCGGAGCCATCCGGAGTGCGATAGGATTTACGAAGAGCTCGATGTATTGGTCGGGATGATGAGAGAGAATGGATATGTGCCTAAGGTGAACCTAGAGTTGCATGATGGAGAAGGCGAGCAAATAGCTCGTCTCTTGGAGTCCAATGGTTGAGTTTTGAATGATACAGAAGAGGATCATTTAGAACTACATCGGATGACACCAAGATCGTGTAGAAAGAGAGAGAGAGGGGTTGATTAGGACCAACATTGTAACAGAGGGGCTTGTGCTCTTGTCGGGCTTAAAAATGAAGACTAATTCCTAAAATTTACAATTAATAAAACAAGTTTTCCTTGTCTATGGCCCAAATAAGTGACTTAAGAAAGTTCCTCTCAGAGAAAGAGAGAGAGGTGATAGATTATAACCATTTCGACTATTGTAAGATGGAAAAAGCTTATATAAGTGTGAGGCCCTAAACAACCAAATTAAGGCACACCTCAAAAATTCATCAGAAGAAGTTATTTTGATGTTTAAAAACCCTCAATTCAATCATCGCGACCTCAAGATGTATGAACATGAGAAAAACAGCTTTCGAGTCTTGAACATGGTGCATGTCAGAATGGTTATCTAGACTGTAAATTTTCAAGACTTCAAGTATTCATAAATCTACTCGATCTACTCTATTTTTTACTTTCAATTTTATAATTAGAGATGAAAATAAAATTTCAAGCTATTATTAAGGATTTCTATACTGAAACAACATATTTGAGCACCATTTGAATGTGCGCCACTTTGATTGTTGGGGGCCTCGGCCTTAGCCAAACCACACCGTTATAAGAAAGAGGCTTGTGCTCATGTGAGGGTTATTAGAGAAAGGATATATGTATTATATTTATTATCTTTGAAGCAATACCATATCATGGGCGTTTGGTCTAGTGGTATGATTCTCGCTTTGGGTGCGAGAGGTCGCGAGTTCGATTCTCGCAACGCCCCCTGTAAATAACTGTGTTACTCTTCAATTTTTGGAGAAATTGGACGAAACACCTTCACCCTCTTCCCATTTTTTTTTTGTAAGCTCCAACTTCAAAATAAGAGTACCTTAATATAATTTTTTTCATTAATAATTTAAAAATATGACATATATTATAAAACAATTCTCAAACTTCATTTAGTCAGTTAACTAGTAAAAAATGATGATACGACAAATCAAAACCAACTAAACATCGTTTTTGAGCTTTTAACCAACTACGACTTTTGCTTTAGACCAAATCAACAAGGCACTGGTTAATCCTACCAATCAAACCTGCAAGTTCAATCTAATTCAGAAGAGTCCCAAGTCTTCCTAGTGGGCTCGGATCAATGACCCCTGGTGAGCCCTAAGACAGAATTTGAGGACTTGCCCGTATCCTTTATATGGACCGGGTCACTCGGTCTCAGGACCCTAACAAGTCCAATCCCAAATCCATGGTTCTAATAAGTAGTTTAGGCCATGGTTAAAGATTATTACCAATAAAGAAGCACGCGCAATGCAAGTCCTAATATTTTGATTGCAGTGACAAGATGTACAAATGCTTAAAATTTGTTTTCCAAAAAGAATTTTAAATTTCAAAAATAAAATATTCAATGTCCAATAATAATTTAGCAATCTTCAAATTAAAAAGATTTATTTTTCCATAAAGACAAATTACATTTGAGATAATATTTTTAAATTTTTCTATCAATCAGGTACATCCTCAATATATATATATATTGAAAATTTCTAGGTTACCCAGATTAAGTGTTGATCCTCAATATATATATATATATTGAAAATTTCTAGGTTACCCAGATTAAGTGTTGAGAAGCGAGAACAATTAGAGGTACTTTGACCTGTGGATAAACAGGTAAACAGAAACCAACTTTGACCATTGTGAATAAACAGGTAAATAGAAGCCATTTGGAACTTTATTTATGCATACCAAGACGGAACAATATCCTCACATGAGAGAGAGAGAGAGAGAGAGAGAGAGAGAGAGAGAGAGACGTACCTATCGTACTAGTAAATTAATTAATTAACTTTACTTTTACTTTAACGTTAAAGTAGTAGGTTAGGTTTAGGTAAGTTAAGTTAACGTAAAGTAACTACTAACTAAACT
>NW_006498122.1:2649322-2673109 GCF_000471905.2 Amborella trichopoda
AGAGAGAGAGAGAGAGAGAGAGTACCCATGTTACCTGAAAATAATTTATAAATCTTTTATTTCTTTAAAAGATGAGGTTTTGGAGAAGTTTCAAGGAAATTCACAAATTCATGCCTCAAAACCCCACCCAAAAAGCATATTCAGTACTGGAAAAGTCAGTAAATCCATTTCGCCATAGTTGTAGAATTTGAAGCACCATAAGCATAAATTTGGTGGATTAAGGCTTGAAATAAATGGTCCAGAAAATGTGTTGTGAGATAGCACCATCTTTTCAGGCTTGAGATTTACTTGTTTCCTAGAACCTGAATTGTCAAGGTGAGGACAATCGGCTCGCAGGTTTATCAGTGTCGCAATATTGTGTTCCAATGACATTCAGTTGCCATTGTATAAACCTGCGGCTCCCCTTTTTAAGATAAATTAATGTTCTTGGTCCATCACTTTATTAAGAGAAACCATGCTGCATCCTGTGATCATCCCGACTGCCCCTTACAACATCCAAGGGTCCAAACACACGAGCTCCAGAGCACAAAATTGCATCGGAACCAACCATTATATGCACGCAGCAGGATGTGATTGTCACTTTGAAGATGGTCTCATAGGCGAGATCTTGTTTCTCTGTTATCTCCAAAAGTGATCATCACCTTCCCAATAGCTTTTCTTTCCTTTATGGCAGAGAATGCAAGATTGGCCTGTAAACCACACAGTAAATAATTGTACTTAAATTTTTAAATAAAAAAGGAATGGTGGATTTGCAAAGATGACCAAACAGAATAAGGCATTTGGGGAGTGACCAACCTCAGAGAGAGTATAGGAATGAGAAATATTGATGGTGATCAAACCCTTTGCTAGCCACGACAGAAGTTCTGCAACAGAGTCTTCAAGAACTTTCGGTTGATGTATTTTGTAGCTCCCCCAAAAGAGCCCATGGATTGTCCAATTCTGGGGATTCAACAAGTGGGGAGTGGTTAATTATAATCAAGATGTTAACAGGATGATATAACAAATTGTGCAAGATTAAATGGGTGAAACAGTAGAGAATCTCCACAAAAGTTGTTAGCCTCTATCGAATCTGGTAAGTGATCATCGAACCAACCTTAATAAATTATTCCCCCGAAAAAACAGAAGCAATTAAAGGAAACCACCTTCACAAATTATGACTTGGGGAAAAATGGACAGCTGATTATTGATAAAAAGACAAAGGGAAACCACCTTAGATTCTTCAAAAGAGAAAACCCAGGGGAGCCTAGCGTAACCAATTGTGTGTGTGTGTGTGTGTGAGAGAGAGAGAGAGAGAGAGAGAGAACCTTAACAAGTGCAATATTTGCCGGTATCACTGGGACTTCTCCACTTGCAAAACCTATGACCAAAATGTTTGCCGCCCAATTAAGCAGCTTTAGACTTTCCTTTGCAAGCTTCCCCCCTACAGGATCATAGAGAACATCCACCCCCTTGAGCTTTCTTGCCCTGAGGAACTTTTTCACACTCTCTATAATGCTGCCTTCACTTGAATCAACAACAAGATCGACGCCTAAGGATTTGAGAAAATTTACTTTTTCAGTCCCCCTGAAATCCGAAACTGTTCTCCAGTAAGATTTACATTATATCTCTCGGTCACCTATCTTGAGTCCTAAACAGGGTTCTCTCTCCTACAAACGAAAAAATAAAAGAAAGCTAGACGTTTGTATATATTAAATAAATATGGGTTTCGGGTTTTGAAATAAATTTATAGTTGTTATATAAAACATTTGCAGAAGAAACTAGTGATTATAATATACAAAACAAAGAAGGAAGAAAGATACATATATGCATTGAGATTACATGCTACATATGAAAGTTGTTCTTTGGACTGAGGAACCTACATCCAATTAGAAGAGAATACAAAGGAAGGTGGGATCATATAAGGTAGTTTCATGGTTCAGTAGGAAGAAATGCACGTGGACATTAGCAAACAAAATTCAAGAGACTTTTGAGCTTCTTAGCAATCTCACAGTGCACATTGCCCATACATGAAGAGATGCTAATGAACTTGCTAATAGACTAGCAAGCAAGGAAGTCACTACGACCTCTCATATAGTCTCTATTTTGTAAAGAAACAATGGCCAGTAACTTAAACTCCAGTTTTTTAAAGAGAAAATATTGCTGTCAATTTTGGTTATATGAATGAAGTAAAGTTATCCTTCATAAAGAGAAAATATTATATGCTAATAGGCTAAATACGAGTTCATTTGGCATTAGTCTCATAATCAATCACAAACTGCAGAAAACAATGATGAAATTCACCTTTTGCTGAGGTAAAAAAAAGGGAAATCAGGTGAAAATAATAAACAACAGTTACTAAGATTAACAGGATACCTTGCTACAGCAATGACAATGGCTCCACAAACCTTTCCTATCTGCACAGCAGAAAGACCAACACCCCCGGCTGCACCGAGAACAAGAAGCACCTGTATGATCTTAATCAGTAAAAAGAAAAATAGCCAAAAAGCTAACTTAACATAAATGAACATTTATAACAAACATGGGCTCAGACTAGTAATGAACTCTCTTTCCAAGTTTGATGTCCTTATAAAGTCTTCTGATTCTAAATTTGAGTAAAATTAATGTCAGAACATACTACAAATAAACTCTTTCCAGTTTTCAAATTTCAACTAGGAAAAACTTGTTGAGTTAGCTGCAGTCACCCACTTACCTTGTTATAAAAATGAAAAAATTGAATTGGCCCAATTTTTCCAGTGTATATTTTTTTGTGAGATATTTTGACACATAGGCTGCATTTGGTGAATTCGTAGGAGTGTAACTATGCTGCATTGAGAAATCAAGTTCAGAACTTGTTTCAAATTTTAGCGTTTTATAATGTTTGAAAATGAACCCAAGTTTTTGTGAGTTCAACCATTTGTCTAAGCAAGTCAACTCGGTTTATACTGTGAGCAACATGAGCAAGTTTTTCGGTATTTTAAACATTGATCAAAACAAACAAATTCAAGTTACAAAAGCACCCATAATCACATATATGCCCTAAGAGAGAGAAATTTACATGTATCTTTCAACAACCCTCTCAAACTAGCGCATCAATAGAATAAGTGACAGTTTTTTCACTATGGTAGATTTCTTGTCCTTGCCTCCTTGGTAAAGGCTCAGTATCTGAGACTAAATAATGCACAATTTAGATTGCATGAAGAGAAATTAGAATTCCAAGGCCATATTACCTGGGTCTGGATACTATACTTAAGTATAGTAATGGGTACTCATACCAAACATCCTCGTGGATTCTATTGCACGGACAGTGGAGATAAGCAACTGCTGCAACTTAAAACAAAGGCTACTTTAGAACTGGAAAACAACTCATTTCCCACCTGTTGACATAGATAGAATGTGGATGTTTGATCTGAGTCCCCAAAACTGCACTCACATAAAGGACAGTATATTTTCCACTTATCTCGCTAATTGTACATGAAATGATCCTATTCTTTGCCACGTCTCTAGACTTGGACCTATATCCCAATGATATACAACAAATAACAATGATTATATGTATATATGTATGTATATACGTGTGTTGTGAGTAGAGAGAGAGAGTAGGAACTAATAGCAATATGCAGATTTACATCCACTGCATGTAAATTATATTTTTGATAAATCAACACAATTTCATAGAACGGAACTAGCACTGCAGCTTTAGTAGAACGGTAAGAGAGACAAATAATAAGACAACCACACTAGGTCTTGGGATTATAGAAAAAAGTGAAGTCCTAGATAAAAAGAGATTGGAAAGTAGGTGTTTTTTTCTTTTTAATGAAGTGAATTAAGTGACGTTGTTACCCAATCTAAAAAAAGAGGCAACTTTATGTGTAGAAGATATTCATTTTCTGGGGCCTGGAACGCCATGTAAAGAGCGCACGGGTAGAGAGGGCTTCTAATACAGGTGAACCTATCAGAGACTACATTCACTACAGTCTTATATGCACAGAAAAAAAAAATTCGTTTTCACAGTACTTCTAATCATTACATGCACACAGAAGAGGGTAGCATAGGCCAGATGGTCTAGATTCAAGGAGAGGAGGCAATCTTGACAGCCAATAAGTGTGACGTATTTTTCCATACAAATTTTACATGTATCCATTATTTTATCGTATTTGAAGTGCCTAGATGAGGCACGTGTGAAATTTGGGATCTGTCGGACACCTACAGTTTTCAGGAAAAATATTTCTAACACATAACACTGGCCCACATTTCTGGATCCTTCAATCAGCGCTGTGGGGTTTATACTACTCCTAGGCTGGTGGATCTCTCTCTCTCTCACACACACAAAATAATGCCAATGGAATTTAAAGGGACAAGATATCAACAATTTCAAACAATCATCCTGGAGACAGCCAACTAAATAACATACAATTGATCATTCTATATGGTCAAATGCAACTAAAATTTGTAGAGTATATCTAGAAAAGGGTTTTTATTCAAAATAAAAAACCATGTGCATTTTCATTTCCACCACAAGTTCTCTACAAATGCAATTGACAATAAATTATAGGAGTCTCATTTCACTATCAAAAGAAAGTAAACCAATAATGCATACTTGACCGGCGCTTAATCGAGCTCTATGGACAAGCCCAACATGTGAAGTTCCATAAGCAATTGGAAGAGCACCAGCAGCAACTAGATCGCACCCATCAGGCACACAAAAACTTCGATTCCCAGCAATTAAAAAGAAACAGTAAGTATAAGCAATTATTTTTATAGCATCTAGAAAACCCATCTCCATTAATAAAGATTCTCTAGGTTATACTCGGTGTATCATAGCAAAGCAAAAGATTTTTGCAGATGTTTGAGAATACGGTATTTAATATCACATATACAAAATGTTTTTCTTTTCTGTATTTGACCCAGTATAACTTACAAATTCTTCATAAATGAAGAGGGGGCTTTCAAATGGAAATTCATTCCAGATTTTTGTGATTACAGGTGCCGAATCAGCTTAATTCAGCTTTAAAGAATCAAGATTCAAATAAAACCCCAACTTCAGTTAATCAAATTTAAATTTTCACCTTAATGAGTCCATCCGTTTCACCAAAATCCAATTTTCAGGCCCTTTCTTTTCTTGATAAATTTCAGGTCATTTTCTGTTTTATGTTTTCATTGTTGAGGCCAAAATTCAGTCCATTTTTACTTAGAAAATAGCAGCCAGTCTACCTCTAATCATCAAAACCAAATAAAATACTGCATAATTTTTTATCACATTTTTTCTATATAGTCCACAAATTTGCAAAATTCACCGCAAAAGACACAAACCCAACAACAACAACAAAAAGAAAATTTAAAGTTCTTTTTTCTCACTGCTCAGTGCTCACCAAACCAGGCAATTTTCCCTATTACTTCTTCAGAAAAAAATAGAAAAAAACCAATGAAATAATAGCCCAGTTTTTCAGATACCAGCATCGATTAACTCACAGGTCCTTTTCCTCAGCCACAATTTTTCCGGCAAATGAGCCGAGCGCCGTGAAAGAGCACACAAAATCACCAATTTTGAACTTTGTGACGCCGGTTCCGACCGCCTCGACCACGCCCGAGTAATCGGAGCCTGGAATAAAAGGGAGGGGTGGTTTTTCCTGGTATTTTCCGAGAATCTGGAGAAAATTGGCGTAGTTTAAGCTCGTGGCCTTGATCTGTACCCGTACGGACGTGGGCGAGGTGAGATTCGGGATTGGGTGGTCGTTTGATACGAAAATCGGGGACGAATCGGAGAGAGGAAGGGTTGGGTCGCCGAGTTTTTTGCAGACCAGGGCTTCCATGGCCGTTAGGAGAGAGAGAGGATATGGAAGAAAGAGGTCTTTTTAGAGAGAGGAGAACGGGGGGAAGAAAGGATGAAAATGTGTACCACTTTCTTATTTTATATCATCCGGGATACGCCCAAATGAACAAGGCTTCAAGTAGAGTATTTTATTGTTTGCAGGTGCGGGTGTGTCCTTCTACACTCGGATCTAGACCCGACCCATCGGGTCCAAATAGTGGATGGATACTTGGACCCGAAGTCGAATCTACCGAGTCTTGGGTCTAATCGGGTCCATTGACACCTTTAGTTGAATTTAAGAAACGGGATTGGCTAATACCCATTTTTAGAAAATTTGGTTTAGATCGCGCTTAATGCTCAAATGTGAGAATTGGTCCAGCAAAATTAATAATAATTTTAAAAACAAAAAAAACTTATTTTTAAAAGTGGGAGGAAACCAATTGATCAACCAGCTCTCTAACAAACTTGTACAATTCTCTAATGGGATTGTATATTACGAGACTGTTTATTTTTTGTACAAGGAGGTCACAATCAAATTAGCCATCGAATGTAAAATCCAATATATAAAAGTACCACAACATTCGAAAACTTTTGTTTTGAATATTGAGTATAAACAAGGACACATTCTCAAGGACTTGATTTCAAATCTAAGGGTCAATGATAATTGTGACCTCCTTATATAAAAATAACTAGTATCATTATATACATTTCATTCTCTAATGTAATTGACAAGCAATTATAAAGCTTAATTTCAAAACAACTTTAATCCTTCAAGATCCAAAAATAATCCAATGTTCTAACTAGGCCTTGAAGGTATGAAATTTCTCAAATGTTTGCCTTTTCTTGGCATCCAATAACTTAATTCCACATAATCCTTAAAAGCAAGGTGAGTTGCAATAATATCATAACCCTATATTGTCCATGGAGCCAGAACCAAGACATGGATTTACTTGATCCAGTTTTGGCAAGAATTTAGAACCTTGCTTTTGAATCTTTGGCCTTTCCCAATCCCCTTTTAAACCCTTTAGAAGGAGGTGAAAAGGGACTGCAAAATAACATTGCTTTGAAAAGAAAATTTACTTAATGTTGCTTGAGGCATTGGAGTCACAAAGATTGTGCCCATGGAGAAGAAGAGGATGATGATATCCATCAAATATTAATTATTCATAAAGTACTAGCTTTCACAATGTCATGCCAAAATAATGTACAAAGCTTTTTTTAGTAAAATTTGAGGCGTCCCATCTTTTTATCGGGACACACCTAAATAATTAAAAATAAAATATTGTGAAAATAAATTACCACAAAATTAAGTGGTATTTTAATAAAATTCCATCAAAGGAAATATTTTTTTTTTTTTGTATCATGTGTGCCCTATTGGATGTATACATGCCCAATTTTCTTTGCAAAATAATTTATAAAATAAATATTAAAAATTAAACACTCTGAGCTATCGGATCAATATTAAATACTCGAGAGCAACTTGTGACATTGTGACCCAAGCCATCGCAACCATTTACTCGATCTTACAGTTGAGAGCACGGATCACATATGTAGATGGTTTCGCATGGAAAGCTTTCCCCATAAATATTATTTGTTGCATCAAATTCTTAATGTGTATTTCATGAACAAACATCTAATAACTTGAAACTTTCAAGGTTCGTCGTTGAGGTTTGAAGACTAGAACATCTTCCAAACAAATCTAAAGTAAAGGTTTGAAACAACTCTAGGATTTTGAGGTGTGGGATTTTTTATGAGAAGAATCTCTTGGATTTTGAGATATGGAACTGGACTATTTAGTATAAAAATCAAACTTTGAAGGTTCAAAGTATAGGCAATTTGGGGGGAAAATATACGAGATTTTGAAAAAAAAAATGGATACAGTACAAAACAAATTTTAGGGGGACATACGAACTTTTTGTTTAGGGATTGTTTAAAAAGATTTATGGATATTACAATCATTCTCACTCATTAGATGTCAAATTGGATGGCTTGGGGTGGGTCGTGAAATTGGATAATTTTTTTTTGAACTTTGTATCTATCCAATAACCCTCTTACAACCACCCATTTTGAAAATTAAAGGGCAATAATGATGGTGACCTCCATGTACTAAAGATAAAATGATCTTTTTGTAGACAATCCCTTTTGTTTAATATGAGCATAAATTTTTCTAAATATCAAGATGAATCCCATTTTTTTAAAGTGAATGATTAGTTGGATCAATAAGATTTAACATAGTCTTGATTAAAACTATGTTATTACGAATTTGTCGTTGAGTGAAGGATCAATGAACCCCGGAGAAGGAAAACTATGTTATTACGATTTTTTTTCTTTTTTTTTCAAAATAACATGGTTTCATCTATCCTTCCATATCTACAAAGAATCAAAGCCGTCCAAAATTATAAATTTTGATTGCTTTGATTCATTAGAATGAGTGGTTCAGAGATCATTAGTTATGGATGACATAATCTAATGAGTCAAAACTCATAGTTCTGAACTTGGTCCAAAATTATATCTCCAAACTAAGGGTGGCGATGGGCCGGGTCCGCCCAACCTAAGAAAAAATAAATGAAGAAAAAATAAAAGAACAATTAAGATACAAAGAGGCCCGCCCCAAACTAGGGCGGCATTGTCTAGCCTGGCCCCGGACCGCCATTCATGGCCTAGACCCTACATTTTTAGGGCCTGCCGCACGGCGCATTGCCAGCCCTACTCCAAAGTCCAAACTGCTTTGGTTCCTCGCAATGGCAAACTAATCGTTGCATATCACTTTTATTCCTTAAAAATAACAATTTAGGATTAATAATCCCAAATATGGTATTTTATACATAAAATATAAAATTTGCAAAAAATGTAAAATATGGAGACCATTTCTTACTAAAATAATATAGGGATGTCACAATTACTCACAACCATCCGATGTGAAATTTGATAGCTTAGGTGTATCACAAAGTTCGAAAAATTTTACTTTGAATTTTGAGCTTGATCAATAAACTAAATATAGCCACCTAATTTCACATCTAATGGTCATGATAAATTGTGACTACCTTGTTTCAAAAGTAAATGGTCTTATTATATACTTTTTCATTTTTTAAATATAATTTGATCTTAATTTTTAAAGGATATAATCTCATCATGAATATAAAAAAAAAATTTGAAAACTAAAAATCATAGTTATACTAATAAAACATTTGGACTGTTGGTTACAATTGTTTTTAGATGGATCACCTATTTACATCCATCTTTAAGTATGCTTTATACTTATTGACTGTATATTGTAAAAATGCGATCCGGCCTGCATGAAACAATTGTTCCTCACTAAATTACAGGGGCTTAAATTCCCCCCCCCCCCCCCCACCCTTATCTTAAAGGTGCAGTTGGCATAAGAATGCCTCCTTAGGTGTAGAGGTACGGTGCCCTTCAAAATTTATCATGGTATATAATTTTGATGTAAAATATTATTAGGATTATCTCAAAATCTATTTTTATATCTAATTATAAAATTTTAAATTTAAAAAATGGTTAAAATCAAATAGATCTATAAACATATAAAAATCTTAAAAATGGACGTTGTAGATAATATGTTGTAAAATGCACTATTTTTAAGACTTAAAATCTTTTTATTTTTCATGGTCATACATCTCGATGTTCAGATGATCAATCAAAAGGTTTTTCAATATTAAAACTACATTTTCCGATAGATTTTTGAGGGGGTATCCCTAGTTCTACATTATAAAGTAGCATCCTTATATAAACTTTTTCTTTTATCTTAAAAGAAAAAGTTGATATAAGTTGCAACTTTAAAATGTAGAATTACAGATGCACCCCAAGAATCCATTGGAAAAATTTGTTTTAATGTTAAAAAACCCTCTAATTGATCATCTCGACAACTTATGGATATGAAAAGAAAAAAAATAAAATTTTGAGTCCTAAAAATAATGCAACTTACAACACGTTATGTAGGCCGTTTATTTTCAAGATTTTCATATGTTTATAGATCAACTTGATTTTAACCATTTTTTAAAATTTAAAATTTTATAATTAGATATGAAAATAGATTTTGAGATATTCTTAATAAATTTTAACATCAAAATTACATGGTATGATAAATTTCGGATGTAGTAGAAACCACACCCTATCTTAAATCTAAGGGTAATATCTGTAGAACTTTCCCCTATAAACACCCCAAATCAGGGCACTTGACATGCTCCCTCCATTTTTGCACTACCAATTGGCCTCTCTTTATCTTCCATTATGTCAGGAACCTTAAAATTGATCTCCGTAGACACATGTTTTCCGGTCATCCATCGCCGGAAAATCGCGTTTTCGACTAAATTTCCCGGTCTGTTCGGCGGTAATTCAGTGTGTTGTAAGAGGCCGGGGCTTGTTTCAGTGACATGTGGGCTCAATTCCATGGAAGAGGGGAGAAATGGAGGGGGCTTCTCTGGTGATTTCAGTGTTGTTTTGTGGGGTTTAAGGGTTTTGAACTCTCTCCATGAACGCCGGAAAACTTGCCGAAAAGCTGCTGAACTCAGTGGATCCGGTGGCGGATTTGCAGGTGAGTGGTTTTTGCTTGCTCTCTCTCTCTCTCCTTGTCTATCTAATTATGCTCGCATTTGTCTCTTTGTATGCGTATCGCCACTGTAAATTGAGCTTTTGAAATCTGATAGTGTGAGAAAGGAATCAGCGTTTCGAGGGGATCGATTTTAGGTTCAGTATGTGTCATGTTAGTGTGAACAAGGAGAGAGAAACAGTGTATTTGTTGTTCTAAGCCATTTTTTTACTGCTGTTACTACTTCTGCATCTCTCTCTAATGCATCTTGTGCTACTTCATTGCATCATTTCATCGCGATTTCTCTCTTTCTCTCTCTAAGGTTTCCTTTGCTACTTCTCTCCTTGTATCATTGTCATTTTCATCTTTCTCTCTCTATCTCTCTCTCCTCTCCCTGTAGTGCTACCTTTGCCACTCCCCTCCCTGTATCATTCTCTCTCTCTCGTCCTGGTTTAAGACTCAAACGAAGTAGGCCATATTTGTACTGTCGTGAGAGAAGTTCTGGTTTAAGACGTGTCAAACAAAGTAGGCCAGATTTCTACTTTCATGATCCTCATCCAATTTCAGCCAGGTTGGTCAAAATACTGAAAATATGGGGGGAAAATAATAGCAGGAAACTTTTTTTTTTAATCTTCTGGTGTGAAATTTTGCTTTTCAGTCCAAATGTAGCGGATACCGTAGCTGAAATTTTTGATGGTCAGTACAGTTAGTATTCAAAGCTCAATTATCTCATGACAATGGATGTGCTTCTATAGTTTCCTCCCATGATGTGTTTGATACTCTCAGAAAGAAATTCATGTCAAAGGGAAAATAAAATGTTAGATAGTTTGGGCTTTTGTTTTTCAGTGTTTTGTTTTTTAACTATAATTTTCATCATAAATGCCTAGTAGAATTACAGAAATCTCGAAATTTTACAGGGGAATATACAGATATGGAAATGAAGCCTAAGAAAAGGACAGTAGCAGGCATTGATCAAGATGAACTTCTTGACCCATCAATGTTAGCTGATCCAGACAGTTGCTTTTGCGAGTTTAAAGGGGTAAAAATACACCACAAAGTGTGTGATAACGAGGAAGTAAATAACCCCTCTCTTAGTAGCAACACTTTAACATTCGACAGCGCAAGTAGCGCAGGAAAGCCTGGGTGTCCAATGATTTTATTGCATGGTTTTGGGGCCTCTGTGTTTTCATGGGACCTGGTTATGAGGCCCCTTGCCAGAGTTGCTGGCTCAAAAGTTCTTGCATTTGATAGACCAGCTTTTGGGTTGACTTCTAGGATGGAGGTGGGTAGAAGTGGGGATGCAACTCCTTTGAATCCATATTCGATGGCTTTCTCTGTGCTTGCAACTCTGTCCTTCATAGACACTCTGAAGACTGGAAAGGCGATTCTGATGGGGTAAGCAGCTATTTTGTGTGCATAAACTGGTTTTTGTTTTGCGATAAGTGTTGAACATCTCTCTCTCTACAGATTTCAGGGCAGGGAGTTTTTTCCTGATTTGCTCTTTATTTTTTTCATCAGTACTCCTTTGAATGTCTTTTGTTAATTTTTTTTATTTTTTAAGTTGTTTAGTTTTTTAGTAATTGTGGCTTGTGTTTCTTGTCTTCTGGGACTTAATATTTATGGATCAGCCTTGCGTTTGCTACCTTGCAGAGCTAGAGACTCTAGTCATCTTTAAGTTTTTATGGAGTAGGTGAAGTACTCAATTGTCACTAGCTGAATGTGAATGAAATTTCCCTTTTTTAAAAATTTCGATCATATAGAAATACCTCTTATTTTGCCATAACGGATAGAATTCTTGTAAAAACTTATGGGGAACTCATCGAACAACTTTTACGAATATTGTGTGAGGCATGTAGAAAATTGCCCCATAAAAACAAAGCCTTTTATTAGTCGACAAACAAACAAAGCTTTTTATATTTTCCGAAAAGATCTGACCCTTTTAAGGTAGCCAACTGTGTCCAAGGCTGAAAGGATGATATCCCAGGCACTCTGCTGGTTGTCTTGTAGCAGTTAACACATACTTTGAAGCTCCTGAGCGCATTGCTGCCCTCATCCTTGTCGCCCCTGCAATTTTGGCCCCTTTGCTACCACAAAAGGTTGTGAGAAAAGATCAAGTGGGGGAAGAGATTCAAATGGTAGATGATGGCTTCCCTTCGAATAATCAAGAGAACTTATTCTCGTGGATTGGGAAGATTTTATCCAAGCTTTGTAGTTATGTTGCAAATACACTCATGCGTTTGTTACGAGGAATGATGGACATGGTCAGTGGTCTTTTCAGGAATGTTCTATGTGCAATTCTTCGATCAAGATTTGCTTTAGCGTTGGTGAGTTTTCTTTGTGGGTGAATGGTGCCATTTCTCATTGGCTAAACACTCTCTCTCTCTCTCTCATTCTCTCTCTCACTTTGTGTTTTGTGTGTGTAATGTTTGTGAATGTGAGTGTTTATTCATAGAATTCAAGCATATACACATTAATGGTTCCACAAGGTTAAACAACTTAAATGAGTGCCTCTTTTTATCGTTTAAGAGCAAACACAGTGGAATCAATTGTTTTTATTCCTATAATTTATTTGTTTAATATTTGAATTATTTGTGTGTATTTTTGATGATGGGTCTTGAAGGTAAGGATCATCATAGATAAGTTTGGGATAGCAGCTGTTCGAAATGCTTGGTACGATGTTAACAGGGTCACAGATGAAGTACTACGAGGTTACATAAAGGTAAGAAAAGCTTATCATTTTCCTATGTGGGGTTTCTATACTCAAAATGTTACCTGAAGTTATGCATGGGCACCTAGATGAGCCATTGGTCTAGCTATTCTGTCTGAACTGCATGAAACTGCCAAAAGTAACCGTTCTAGAATATGCAGAGGCTTTTATTTATGTCTTTCTGGTTTTTCGGTGCTGGAATTTGAAGGCATAGGTTGTATATCTTTAGAGATATTAAAGAAGGGGAACCTTTCTATATGCCACTAGGCATAGAGAAGTTCATTTGCCACCCCTGCCAGAGCCGTCTAATCTGATTGGACGGCTGTGATGGCCTTAATCACAAAGTCACACCTAAACACTATTTTATTTTCAATTTTTTTTCTACAAATAATATTGACACCAAATTTGGGGTGTCCCCTCTTCTCACAGGGGCACAACTAATAAAATAAAAAACAAAATATTCCTGACAAAATAAAAAGACTACACTGCCCCTAAAACTTTCAGGAGTAGTTTGGTCATTTTATTTTGTTAGGAGCATTTTCTTTTCATAATTTTTTAAGTGGGCTTATGAGAGGATGACACAGCCCAAATTTCAGGTTCATATGATTTACAGAAAAAAAAATAGAAATAAAATAATCTAAGCCGTTAGATCAAGATAAAATGGTCAAAGGCCCCTAGTCATTCAAATCCAACAGGTGGCAGAGGGTGGCACATATGATTTCCTTATACCTAGTGGCATATAGAAAGGTCCCCATTAAAGAAAACCCTTTGCTGCATGGTGGATAAATGAATTTGATTACTTTAAGAACTGAGAACCTTCTGGCCAATGTAAATGATTCTCCTACATGCAGCCACTCAGGACAAGGTCTTGGGACAGGGCTTTGCTAGAGTACATGATTTCCATGCTGATGGACTCCACATCTGGATCAAAGCCACCGCTCCAAAAACGTCTAGCAGAGATCACATGCCCAGGTAATTACTTGTATGAAAGAGTAAGCTACAGATGTACGCATGCCCCTAATTTATTTCGTTTTATTTTCTTATCCTTTTGAATTGGATGGTGCTACTTTTTTCCCCAAAATACCCCTGTTTTAGATTGCATATAAAACTAGTTGTGGTCTCGAAAACAATGATAATTTACTCATTATAGTCTACACTATGCTTGAGATTTCATGTGTTTTGGTGATTTGCGAGATTATGACTCACAAAAATTCAGAGCATTACCATGGATTAAAAAGCAGAGGTTGTCTTGTTAAGCCAATATGTTATGTACTTGTGGTACTTGCACCATCGTTCCGAAAAAAATCAGGCCATGAGTACTGGTCAGTTTAGGTGATGTTCTTGGTAATTTGGCAACTTTGGAAGTTATCAATAGCTTTTGGACCTTTTGAAAATAAGAAATATAAAAGTTGTTTCTAATACAACGAATGAGCCATTATATGTTTTTCTCCGTAGAACTGGTAAAGGTAATTCTTGTAATTCTAGCTAAGATGATTAGAATTAGAATTTCTAAATGTCTGGTGACATTTGCCAGTTTTAATGCAGTTCTGATCATCACTGGAGACTCTGACAGGCTCGTCCCTGCAAAGAATGCAAAGCGTTTGTCCATAGCCATACCTGGTTCCCAGTTTGAAGTGATCAAGAATTGTGGGCATTTGCCTCATGAAGAGAGACCTGAAGAGTTTCTCTGCATTGTTGAGAAATTCTTGCAACGAATCTTTGGTATTCCTGAGGAGCAGTTTATCCAAGCCATGGCCTAAGGATTCAACTATAAATGTTCGTAAATTTCAACTTATTCAAATTTGTTTTTTCTCAGGCATTGCAGCCTCTGCACAGGTATGACAATAGTGTCATTTTCTTCTAAATTGGTGATATTTTCTGTCTTTGCAATAGGATTCGAATCTCATACTGAACAAAAATCATGTGTAGAATTATGTATATTAGACTTTTAGCTGTTAAAGGCAAAACCTTCACTCTGTTTTGCTCTTAGGATGAATATTTGACATTCATTTGTGGCAGTCATTATCTTAATGTCTGAATTATAATTTGGGGAATAATAGATGATTTGTAGGGTTTAAGCCCCACAATTCTTTTTCTGGCACTCATGGACTTGTGTTAGTTCAAAAGCAAGGCCATCATGGACTTCTTTCTCAGTGAAGAAAAATGGCTAAAAATTAGGCTTAGATGAAAATGCATTGGGAATGTGAGCTTAGATTGCAACAAATACTAGTCTTCTTGAAACAAAAGGAGTGTTCTACAATATGTTGCTGTTTGTGAGAGTATTATGATTCTAGTTCTTCATGAGGGACATTCCTAGGAGTTTAAGAGTCCTGAAACTATGGTGTTTGAGTTTTTCAGATCTAAATTTGGTACTATATGGAATTTATTTGAGTGCAAGGAATAATGAACGCAATCTTGACATATTTAGTCAATACCTACGAGACCTCAAGTACTCTTCAATTTTTTATTATAAAGAAGCCACGAGGACTCGGAGAAAGAGACTTACTCAATGGATGAACTTTGGAGTTGTTGCTGTGCTAACCTTAGACCCTTTTCTCTATCAGCTGACTAACCTATCCTGCATGCTGAACCTTAGGAGGGTGAAAGGTATATTTGCAGTTTCATTGAGCAATATCCAATAAAAACTAGAGTACCAGATGGATGGCTAACACAAAAATCTAGAAATGGTCTAAATTTTACTGATAAAAAAGAAGCAAGAATTTAAATCTATGCAAAATGCTGCACACAAAATTCCAAATGCTGGCTTTGCATTTGATTGCGCAAGATGGATATTGTTATTGCTAGGAGTCACTTTCTGTCTGTCATATCTCATTCTCATTATTAGCGTGCAAAATATAGTCAACAGTTTAGAAACTTGTTTGAATATCCCTCATATTAGAAGAGAAACAGGAACATAAATTGAGAAAAAAGAGAATTACAAGCCAGCCCCATGTACCCCCATGATCAAAGGCATCACCTCCATTTTCCCTTACACTTAACACATCACTAGAGCATAAGGTCTGACCCCATAAACTGAATGCACATTTAGTTGATAATGCAGCCTTCAAGAACTGCAAAAGTTCACGGCCAGGAACACAGCCATGATCATGACTGTTACACCATGACCATGATCACAACCATGACCACAACCATGACAAATGATGACTGACCACCTTCTTGACCTTGACCACGGCCATGACTATGCCCATGTAGGCGTGCACCATGATCATGACCACGTTCTTGATGACAATCCCCGATCTCAGTATAAAATGAGCATATGCATCCACTTCTCATGATGACCATGACTCCATCCACCTCCTCAATGATTCCCAATTGTGGATTGCATCACATTGGAATACCAATTCTTTCTCTATTTCTCCTTTTCTTGGGAATTTCTTGTTTTTTTCAAAAATTCTCATTTTCAAATAAAATAAAGAGAACAAAAAAAAGAGTGGGAAAAAGGAATCAGATGCCCGAGATTAATAGACCAGGCCTGACATGGATACCGCTGTCTAAATCCTCATTGACCTGGTCATGTTGACATCCGACGGGCTCAAGTGGATCTTTGAGGTGACATTCTTCTTCCTTGGGTTCAACCCGCAAAAGATTGAGCATTCACACCCTGCCTGAAGGTCGTCATCCATCCCTTTAAAGCACCCTAAGGGGCCCCCACGTCCATTGTCCCTCCTCGTTGGGTTCCTCCCTATTGATGCAAAACCCGGAGGGTCATATATAGGGGGTAGCTCCATTCGCCACCTCTCGAGCTTTAACTTTAGTTCTTCTTTCCCACCGCTGCTTGCTACGCTCCAATCCTCGAGCACTGAGCTCCCAACTTCGGCAGGATAAAACTCCTCACCAATAGGTGTGAGCTCAGTCCTTGGTGTTGTCATGGGCTTGATTGGTGGGCTTGATGGATTGGATTGAGGCTTGAGCTTATTAGGCTCGCCAACACTGAGTTCTGATGGGCCAGGTGAATTGGTCCATATAGTCGACGAAGCTGGCTCCGAAGGATAGGCGCTTTTACTCCGTCGAAGTATTCTTGTCTGGCCCATGAGATCTTGGTACCCCAAAGCTGAGGTGGCTTGCACATAAAGGGGCATGGAGCGCAGAGCTGGGTCGAGGAGGGTGATTCCGAGGTTCAATATGCCTTGGGGGCGACCGCTGGGGCGCCTGACCTGGAGTGCAGTGAACCGCATTCCACTGTAGCCTGGAGCATGACTCTGTGCGCTGAGGAGATTACCAACCAATACACGTACGGTGCCTATGAGGGGGTCAGGGAATACGCAGCACGGGCGGTGTGTAAAAATTTGGATGGTGACTGCTGCAGTGTCAGAGCGTAGGAAGGTTTCGGTGACACGAAAGATGAATTTATCGTTCCATGTGGGTTCGGTGTGGCCTTGAGGGTCAGTGCGCGTTGAGAGTTTGTGGTCACGATGCACCCATGCGACTGCATAAGGATGCATTGCTTGGGTTGCGGGGTGGATATCTTGGGCCGAGATGATGTTGAGTTCGAGGAGGTGGAGAGAGGGGTCAGGGGCCCTGGGGTCAGGCGCCCTGGGGGCTGGCCTCTGTGGAGCCATGAGAGAGAGGGAGAGGGAGAGGGAGAGGATGGCTGCTAGGTTCGAGATAGAGAGAGAAGCAGCAAGGAACGGGGTGAGGAAGGGGAGGGGTTATAACATAGGAGAGAGAGAAAGAGGTGGCTTCTTTGGTGTAGAGATAGAGAGAGAAAGGGATGGAGGAAGAGGAGGCCCTATAAAAGGGGTTTTGACTGGGGCGTGGTAATTGGAGGAGGGGTGAACTGGCGGGGGTTGAGGCTACAGCTGGGTCTTGGTTGGGGGGGTTGTCATCTCAAAGATGGAAACTGTCCCACTCACTCACTCCCTCTCTAGGAAAACAAGCACTGTCATTTTTTTCCAACTTAGTTTTAGTTTGGGCAGTATAGGAATCTCTCTCTTTCTCTCTCTAACTTTCCGATTTAAATGGGCGAGTTTTGGAAAACCATCTCTCTGACTTTTCATGCGGTTGGGTACTTTTGGAAAATCAATTTCTCCCTCTAATGCTCCATTTGAATTGGTAGTATTGGATTTTTTCTAATGAGGCCCTATAGCTCTCTCTCTCCTATCTTGCCCTTTTCCATTTTTCATATTGAGGTTTGGAAACCCTTCTCACTAATTTTGCATATGGGTGGTTAATTTTAAAAGGATTATTTTTCCCTCTAATTAATTGATTTCAAATAATTGAAAAAATACTATGATGACGCTGATTTTCCGGACTAATGCTCCATATGAATGGTAGTATAGGAGTCTCCCTCTCATTGGTACTATGAAAATCTCCTTACTTGAGGTAGTACAGGAAACACCATCTCCCTCATCATCTCTTTTTTCCACTCTATTTTAGATATATTTCGGATCCAAAATCTTGGTGGTGAATCCAAAAAATTAAATGAATGTCCAGCGTTAAAAATGGTCTATTTTGTACTTTTATTTGACCTTCTATTGTAATTCTTCATTTTTAGGTCTCAATTCTCCTAATCCATATGTGATACTGGTGCAGAAATGATTTACACTCAGTGATTTGGTATGTGTTTTCGGTCCTTACACCTCTGTAAACCAGCTCGAATTCAACGATCTGACTTATAAAATATATTTATTCATATTACTTAGTTCATTTTAGATTCTAAATTTTAGGGGTTTTGACTTGTTAAGAGTGGGAATGCCGTGGGCTTATGCGTATGCCGTTAGGGACCAGTTTTCTTGGTACAATTAGGGTGTCTTATTCTCTCTCTAAATTTATACTATCTAATGCTAGTTTTGGCTATTATGGTTCTGGACCATCTCTATTTTAGGGAGACATGCAGCGTTGTGTTGACAATTTTGGTGATACCAGAAATACTTTGTATTCCCATTGACACCACCCCACTGACATCTTTAAAAAAATAAAAAATAATAACTCCTAAACTATTTGAATGCGCGGGAAGGCACCTGTCTTCTCCATTGAATTACCTAAAAAAAAACTTTATATTTAATCTATTATCTGAGCATTATAAACAAACAATTTAATGATGCAAACAGAAATAATTCTTTTAAGTTAGCAAAAAATACTAACCAAGAGATCCTAATATTTGAGATGAACGAAAATGTACCTCTTTGGTAAACAATGTATAGGAGTACAAAGTGCTTATTTTATCATATTGAATATAAGGGAGCATATTGTAAACAATGTATAGGAGAGTGCAAAGTGCTTATTTTATCATAATGAATATAAGGGAGCATATGAGGTTAGCCTGCTAGCTTATGGTTACAGTTCAGATTGAATTTGGGTTTATTTACAGTTCAGATTGAATTTGGGTTTATTTAATGGCCATAATTGCATTTTATTTTTGAATTTTAATTTTTTTTTACAAATCTAATTCATTTGAAATTTTGACCGTTTACTTTTGAAAGATAGGTGCACATTATCAAAATATTCAAAAAAATAATTCGTAAAAAATAAATTGATCAAAATACCTGTTAAAGTTATAAAGGTATTTTGGTCAATTATTTTTATGAATAGTTTTTTAAATATTTTTATTAGGTGCATTTTGATGAGAAAAGTAGACGATCCAAATTTAAAGTGATTGGATTTGTAAAACAAACATTCAAATTGAAATATGAAATATAATCATTATCAAGATCTATCCATATTCAATCTAGGCTGTTGACTTTACTTTATTTCATCAGCCAGCAGGCTAATATTATATTTTCCCTTAATATAAATACACCTTTTCTTTAGCAAAAAAGTTTATATGAGAGGTGTGGAATTTATAGTATAAAATGTATTTCAAAACCCAAGAAGGTTGTTTTGATGTTGGGGAGCCTCCAATTAATCATCTCGATCTCGAGATATATGGATATAACAATAAAAGTGATTTTGAGTTCTACAAATGGTGCATCGTGTACCATATTATCTAGATCGTCTATTTTTAAGATTTTTAAATATTTATTTCTTTTTTTAGAATATTAAATTTTATAATTTATTGTGGATTTAATTTTGAGAAAGTATATAATGAGACTATTTACTTTTGGTACAAGAGGGTCACAATTAATTTTGACCATTGAATGTGAAATTACGTGGCTGTATTTATTTCATTGACCAAACACAAAGGTCAAAATAAATTTTATCGAACTTTGTAAAATACTCAAGTTATTAGATTTCACATCGGATGTATGATCGATGGTTGTAATTGTGAGTCACTTTGTATACAATCCCTTTAATTTTTCGTTACACGGTCATAAAGTTTTTGGAAACTATATCTTATTGTAAACAATCTCTCTCTCCGGAGGGGAAAAAAAACAAAAGGGGTGAAATTTAGTCAAAGAAGGGCTCATTTTTTTCTCTCTCTAGAGCTTATATACTAGACAAGCTTAGAGAAAATAAACAGGACCAATCTCTCTCTAAGCCAAAGGGCTCAATTTCCTCTATCTGCATTTCATATACTTACAAACTAGGAGTAACAAAATAAAATTAAATTTATTAAAGGAAAAAAGGCATGTCTCATAAATCCATAAAAAAACGGTTGTTTCGATGCTAAAAAAACCTGCTAATTGATCATTTAAGCTTCGAGATATATTGATTAGACGAAAAATATTTTAAAGTTTTAAAAATGGTACATCTTGCAATATATTATTTAAATAATCTGTTTTCAGGTGTTTGTAGACCAATTTTATAATTAAATGTAATGTATTATGTCAAGTCGTCATTAAAATTTTTGACACCAAAACTATATTTTTCGAAGAGCATTTGGAGGTGCGCGTTATTTAGATGGTTTAAGGTTCACACCTTATACAAATGGCACCCTTTATAAAAATCCATCTAATTTTTCAATAATTTAATAATTTACTCTTCTTTTACAATTCCAACGCATGGCATGTGTATTTTGACAATCGGTGTTTTAAAATTAAATCAATAGATATGAGTAAAATATTAGTACTTATGTATGTTTTGATAAATCTATTAAAGATGGCTTATCTCATCTCTCTCTGGTCCTCATGTGCTTAAGGGCCTATCTCTCCAAGCCAATGTTTCAAAACCCAAATCGGTAGGGTAGATTATTCACTTTATCCATGCATGCTGGATCGTCGGATCAACGATTTGTGTTGGGTTTAGATTGGTTCGATTTGGTTATCCAAAAAATAATTTTTAAAAATAAAATAAAATAAATTTTTTGAAAGGGTTTATGTAGTGGAAAATACAAAATGGGGTTTAGGGAAATGAACGAATACGGGACCGGTTTGGTCCCAATCGATTTCCATCATGCCGAAAATCTGCCAATTTTAAAACCACTACTATATGCCAAGAGAGAAAATTAGCTATTATTTTCCTCTCTCTAGAGCTCATAACAAAGGCATAATGTTAGAGAAGGCATAATAGGGCTCATTTTTTCTAAAGGGTGTGGTTTGTATAGAGCTTAAGCATTAAATATTCAAATTAGAGCCTACCTTCAAATAGTATTGAGAAATATGGTTTCAATCTTTGAAACTTTTATAATAGCCTTAAAATGTATTTTTATTTTTATTTATAAAGTTTAAAATTTAAAAAATAGTATAGATAGACAGATTTATAAAAATTGGAAAATTTTGAAAATCCATTGTCAAAAAATGCATTACGAAATACACTATTTCCGAAACTTGAAATCCATTTTTTTCTCATGTCGATGCATCTCGATGTCGAGATGATCAATTTGAGGATATTTGGGCATCAAAACAACCTCTTCTAGTGAAATTTTTGAGGTAGGTTTTCATTTGATTGTTTAGAGCTTCGGCTTTATATAAACTTTTCTCCTTTTTAAATTCTCTCTAGAGCCCATATACTCGAGGATCTAAAAAGACAAGAATCTATAATAAGGGCCCATTAGTCTCCTTGGTGAGGTCCTATACTTGCCTGGGGTTGGCAATGGACCCGGAGCCGACCTGACACTCGAAGGGCAGACTTGACCAAGGTTGGTGTATGGGTTTAAAAATTAGACTCGACGGATCGGGTTTAAGTCCCAAATCTTGGACCCAAGCACTATTTAGATCCGGGTCCAATTAGGTCAGGTAGGGTTTGATTTTGGGCCCCACATTTATTTTTGAGTTCTAATTTTTTAAAAATAGTTAAATATATTTAAATGCATATGTATATTTCCATATTACTTTTTTGGGTCCGGGTTTAGGTTTAATCGGACCCGGACCTGTCCTTATCCTGCATAAGGTGTTATTCACTTTAATACAATAAGTTACTTTTTTATAAAAAAGGAATAGAAATTTACAATTAAATTATTATTTATTTGATATTTAAAGTAGTCTTAAATATTTCATACTTTCATAGTCTAATTTCTTATAACATAAAATGTATTTTAATTTTATTTCTTTTTTTATATATCAAGTTGAGTTTAAGTTGATATGTCTATATTACTCACCTTCATATATTTATAAATAATATAAAAATAATTTAAAATAAATAATTTTTTCAAAAAATAATATAGATTAGTTTGATAATTTTATTTATTTTCAATTAATTTTAAAATATATTTATAGATATGTAATAGTAAAAATATAAAAAAATTAAATTTAAACTTAATATGATGTATAACAAAACAGATAAAATTATATACATGTGTTTTTAAAAAAATGACTTAATTGTAAAACATAAAAGACATAATACTATTGTCTAAATATATAAAAAATAAAACAAACAGAATTTGATATATAAATTTTCTAAAAATAAATAAGGCATAATTCACAAGTATCTTTCTGGAAAATTCTCTCTCTCGCTAAGGAGAAAAAGGTATGAAAAAAAGGTTTGTAAAAGTATGAAAAAAGGTCCCGAGTCTCTCTGTAGGAAGGGTTTGTATGTCTTTCTCTCTCTAAGAAGAGCTCCTCATTAAGCCGCGAAACCCTCCCTAAACCCCCCAGCACGGTCGAACTCCCAAACCAAAAGGCCCAGACGCACGCAGTCTCTCTCTCTCTCTCTCTGCAACTTTGTAGAGAGAGAAAGGAGAACCTTAATCGAGACCAAATGTGGGTTCACCGGCCATTAATCCGCAGATTCATTGGAGGTTTCAGGCCCTTCTCTCGGACTTCATCATCAGCTGTAGCGTTGCAGGAACCAGATGAGCCTCTCTCTTACCTCGAGGGTTTACCAAGACCCGACCCCAAATACGCAGAGACGATAATGGCGATTCCCAGAGAGAAGTCGGGGAGGATCACCTCTGCAAAAGAGAGGAAGGCAGGCAGAGTTCCGAGCATTGTTTTCGAGCAAGAGAATGGCCAAGAGGGGGGGAACAAAAGGATCATCTCTGTGCAGACCAAGCAGATCAGGAAGCTTTCGGGCCAGATGGGCGTCTCCTTCTTCTTGTCCACGCTCTTCGATTTGGAGGTGAGGCCTAGCTTTGATTCAGAGGAGGTGATCGAGAAAGTTCGGGTTCTGCCTCGTAAGGTATGGATTCTCTCTCCCTATCTCTTTTCTCTCTCTCTGTCTCTCCATTTCTATCGCTCTATGTGTGTCTCTCTCTAGACGAACTGGTAGCCCTTGTTTGACGGTTTTCCATAATCCCTCTATCTCTCAATACAAACTGGTAGCGCTTATTCTTTCATTTCTCTTTCTTGAAGAACAGGTTGTCCTGATCCTCATTTTTTACTAATAAGTCTCTTGCTTCTGGCGAACAAGTTGCCCTTATTCCCATTTCTTCTCTCTCTCTCTCTCTCTCTCTCTCTCTCTCTCTCT
>NW_006498122.1:2682683-2722272 GCF_000471905.2 Amborella trichopoda
AGAGAGAGAGAGAGAGAGAAGACTTATGATCTTTCTTTTGCAGGGGGCTATTTAAATACCATAAAGAGAGTGGTCAAGTTTCTCTGTCCAGCTGACATAATCCCTCCATACATAGATGTGGATTTGAGTGAGTTAGATGTTGGGCAGAAGCTGTTGCTCAAAGACCTCAAAGTTCACCCTGCATTGCAGCTTTATCAACAAGACCCCGAAAACCCCGTGTGCAAAATCATGGGATCTAGGGCTTCTCAAGAACAGAAGAAGAAGTGAGTGCTCCTCTATTTTTCAGGAACAGTTCCGCCTCCTTTTTTGCTTTTTTCTTTTTTGAAGTTTTGTATCTCTCAAATAGTCTTTAATTCTAGCTTCTCTGGCCTAGTAGCTGGCTAAAAAAAAAAAGTGTCATTTTCTTGGATAGTAGATCTTTAACTATTTATTAGGGATTTATGTATGTATGTAAAATAGGCTGCTGTTGGACTTCTTCTTATCAAAGAAAGAATCATGAAACTGCTTAATCCGACATGTCGATGCCTTTTATGAAAGCTAATCTTATTATTATTATTATTATTAAGGGAAAGGTTTATATGCTTCTCCTACGGTATAGAAGTTCTATCTTCCTCCTACCATCCAGCTCTTCAATTTTGATCAAGAGAGCCAGGCACCGTTTGATCTTAGATCCGAAGTTTCGAAGTATTTTATTTTTAGTTTTTTTTATACAAATTGTATGAATATAAAATTTGGTACGTACCATCTTCTCATTGGCGTGCACCTATAAAAAGTATTAAAAATAATTTTCAATAAAATATAATGACCAAAATAGCCTTTGAAACTTTTAGGGGTATTTTGGTCATTTTATTTTACTGAAAATATTGTTTTTATATTTTCTTGCTAGTGTGAGTTTAATAGGGGAATGGATGTCCAAAATTTAGTATCAAAATAGTTTATAAAAAAAAAAATAGTGTAGAGATGTGACATTGTGATTGGGGTAATCTTAGCCTTCCATTCAGAATAGACGGTCGGATGAGGAAGACGATGGAACTTTTATGCTGTAGAGGAAACATAGAAAGCTTGTCCAAATGATATAAGTAGTTTAGAAATCACGTAATACACCTTGCACAGCAAAAGAACAGAACAGAAATTGTACTCTTTACATTTTCCCTTCCAATATCAGCGACCATCTTATAAACTTGCTACATCATCAAAAACTCAGAAACTCCAGCAAAGCCAAACACATTTTAACTGGAACTCTCTCTCTCTCTCTCTCCAACTTTGCTATAAGACAACATGGATCAGAAGAAAGAATTGCCAGAAATGGTGAGACTCCCACCATGCAAATTTGTCGGAAAATTCATATCCGGCAATAGGTCATTGCTGGAAATCACTCCTCCAGCCAAAGCCCCTGCCCCAATTCCCATGCCAAAGCCGGGTCGCAGCCCTCCTTGCGTATGAGAAGGAAGGGGTATGTAATTTTCAGGCAAGCCATTTGGGTTAGGATAGTACTCTAAATTTGGTGGTGGCGGCCTTGGAGGCAAACCATTTGAGTTAGGAAAATACCCTAAATTTGGAGGTGGTGGTCTTGGATTTGTAAAGCTTTGAGGCAAGTTTGGTGGGGGATTATAGGGGAAATTGGAGGGTGGATAATTTATTGGCTGGTTTACTGGAGCTGGATAGGCTGCCATGGGTTCATCTTCACCTGCAGTAAATGAGCAAAGAGAAATTAATTATGTCGTTTCATTCTCCATTTTTTCTCTCTCTCTCTCTAACTTGGTACTACTATCATAGTTGTCAAGACTGAACTGGGCCAGCTAGTCCGACTACTAATCGGTGCTTCAAGGCTTCAGTTGGTCTCATTCAAATAAAAAACTGAGCTTAATTGAAAATCAATTAAATTAATATTTGATCAGTTTTAACTGGTTAGACATGTCAGTTTTGTCTAGTAAATACAAGGTCGGGCAAGTTTTTCAGCACATTTTATATTTTTAATTCTTAAGGTCCAACTAGTTCAATTTTTGATTGGATATGTTTTAACTAGATTAAACCCCATCATTTATGTAATTAGACTATAAAGAGTATTGTTATAGTAATATAATGCCTTTTTTTTATAGTCTCTCTCTACCTCTTGGTAGCGCTACTATTGCGAAAACTTTCATAATTGAACCCGCAAACTCACATAGAGAAGAGGTGTCATCTGTATGGGGTTGGAAAATAGGTGGTTAGGGGGGCAATATAACGTACACCCTTATTAACTTACGAGAGATTGTGAAGTGTCTTTAATAGAATAGAATAAAAAACCAAGATTAATGTAACCGACTCTAATTGATTGAAAAAAAAAACGTAAAATAATGATAATGATGAGAGATATTAATAAGAAAAAGCATTTGATCTTTACCAAAACTACACATTTTCCTATCATGAGCAAGATTCATCCATTGTCTTTCTCCATAAACAAACTAGAAAACAATGCACAAGGACAACCCTAGTTTGAGTCTTTGAGAAACTATTTAAAGTTGCAGGCTTTTGTTGGGTTCATTGTTCACAAACTCGGCCGGTCCAACTCGAAACCGGCCGGTCAAATTGGAATTGGGCACTGACCGATCGGTTTTGGCTAGTTTAGGCCATTTGGCAAAGTATTTAAAAAAAAATCGAAATAATTTATATAAAATCCAAAAAACATAGAATTCATGTGTAATGTGTTTTGGTCACGAATATTTATTTTTACACTTTTTCATATTTTTAAAATTTTAAAAATACCCTTAAGCATAGATCGAATTTTTAAAATCCATTTTTTCACTAATTTTTTATTTCATTTGGATGTGATTTATTTAATTATACTATAAATATGCTTTTCATTTTCTTTAGATTTTTTATATTTTATTTATTTATTTAATATTTTTTGGACTGCCCGAGACCTGCCCAATTAGACCGGTTGAACCGGCTGGTTTATCGGTTACTTGGAGCCGACCCTTGGCCAGTTCGGTTTTTCAAACACGGGTCAGGTTCTCACAAT
Organism: Amborella trichopoda; assembly: GCF_000471905.2. The sequence continues at coordinate 2,685,685 of NW_006498122.1, forward strand.
CTCAAACAATAGAAGACCTAGAAAACTCTTAACTTTTTTCATGAGTAATGTATTTGCAAATAAACTCAATCAAAGAAGATTACCTCTATCACCAAACCCCTGATCTTTCTCATCAGAAATCCTTATCGAAACATCGATGAAGCCCTTTGGCTTATCCGACCCTCGTTTCCGAAGCTGAAAACTCCCGACCTCGAAAACCTCGAAGCCAATATTCTCATGATCCTCATTAATTTTTGCTAAGTATTTGGCAAAGAATTCTTTGAGTGGCACACTAGCAGAACCATGCAACTTCTCAGTGAGGAAAAAAGGGTCCCTAGTGTAAACTTCAACGTTGAGCATCAAAGCATTTGGGTCGGATTCTGACGAGTCGATCAGAGCCGTAAACTTGGTGTTCCAAACCGGGTGCGTGTCGCCGATGCCATCGATCTTGGTGATGTATTTACGGTCGGAGTGGATCCATCCTACTGCAAAAGATTGGAGCTTAAACAAAGGCACAACTCGACGAAGGCCCCGGGCCGAGATGAGGGTGATTTCTAGCCAGAATTTGGTCATTTTTTCAGGTTTTCCGGTGAGAGTTCTTGATGCTTTGGTTTTTTTTGGGGGGAGGGGGAGGGGGGAGGGGGGAGGGGGAGGGGGGGGGGGGTAATAGCTTTTGGTGGTTTAGTAAAGGTGCGGGAAAGTAAAAGATGCCAAGGATACTTTTGATAGAAAGGTATATTGAGAGAAGGGTGCATTTGGCATACGGATGCATCCATAGCTCTAGAGGTGAGGTGCACCTTTAAATTTTACCATGGTATATAATTTTGATGTAAAATATTCTTAAGATTATCTCAAAATTTATTTTTATATCTAATTATAAAATTTTAAATTTTAAAAATGGTTAAAATCAAATAGATCTATAAATATATGAAACATCTTAAAAATAAACAATGTAGATAATATATTGTAAAATGCACTATTTCAGAGACTTAAAATCTTTATATTTTTCATGGTCGTACATCTGGATCAAGATGATCAATCAAAGGGTTTTTCAATATTAAAACTACCTTTTTCGATTGATTTTTTAGGTGCATTATAAGGTTGCATCCTTATATAAACTTTTTCCTTGGGGGAATGACAAAGAAAGGCTCCAACAGTACTAAATTACAAATATACCAAGAGATACGTTACCCCCATGGGAGTAAACTGTCCATTTGCTACCTCAGGTAAATCTCAAGTTATAAATAATTTTAGGCCCGGGGATATAATGTCTTGAGCGCAGCAATCAACATCAAAAAAGAATTTTTTTAGATAGCATGTTCTATGTGCTGGAAAAAAAATATCTCAAGAATGAACAAGGAATGTCCAATTTTCAGGAGGTAATACTTGGGTTTTGAAGAACTCGAAATTTATTTATTTTTGTTTGAAAATAATCATCTAGTTATTCTTAAGTTCCAAAAACATAAATTAAAAAGTTCATCCAAAATATGTCTTTTGCCCGAGGGAGTTAATATATAATGTGCTCCTATGGAAGCATGTTATACATGCGACAGATATATCCGATATTTAGCCTCTCAATTGCAGGGTGGGAAATAGGTCGGGTCGACACTGAGATAATGGACTTGACCGATTGGGTCTGGATTTGGGTCAAACTTGAACCCTATTAGGTTCAAACCCTAACCCAATATTTAAATCAATATTTAAATATGTAAGGTACATATAAATAACTATGTATTTTTAAATATAATATATTTTTTATTTCTTGACCTACATCTAACCTTAACCTAGTCAGGTATGGTTGGGGTCTTATACAATGACTAAATATACTAAAACCTAAAATTTTTATCCCCAATTTCATTTTCTGATAGCATTAAATATGTAAAATAAAGTACAACATAAAAAGCATTGCATACTATGATATATTTATCTGCGGTATAAAGAGGTAATAATCATTCTAAGCTATCAAATGTCATATCATATAGCTCAAGATGTATAACATAAACATGGTTAATGACACATCTCCTACTGCATAATTTTCAAGTGGTAATTGTAACCTCATTGTACCAAAGATTAACAGACTTCTATGTTGTAATGCTTTATATAGCAAACTATGGCAATGTAGCATGAAAAACTTGCAAATTAGTCATCTCCATCTTGACAATTACGGGTATGAAAAAAAAAATTGAAAATTTCAACTCTAAAAGTAATCTATCTTGTAAAACACTTTTTTTTTAAACCGTCCATTTGAAGAGTTCACAAATTCCCTTGAATTTGCACCTTTTTTTTCATGGATTAAAAAAATAAAATTCAAGTCTAAAAATAGTTCATTTTGTAAAACATTTTTTTGTACAGTCAATTTTAAGTGTTTATAGATTTCTACACAATTTTTAGATCTTAAAATTATGTAGTAGGAGCAAAAATAGATTTGATGGCCACTGAAAGGCTTTGTGGTGCCAAAACTGCATTTGTTCAGCTAGGTTTTAAGGAGCAGGTTCTACCAAATATCGTAAACCCACGGCTCTACAAAAACGGCACATTTTTTAAGACCTTCAAATTTACAAAATAAAATTTATAAACAAAATCAGCCCCAACTTTTAGTTAATTATAAGGGCACTTGAAAGTACATAATTAAAACCTTTTTCCAACTATTTGCTATGTATTGCTGTTTAAATACATAAAAAAAAATGAACAATAGTGAAAATGGAACACCTAAAAATATTCAAGTGGGATTTTACTTTTTCTTCAAATGGGATTATCAAATGGTAACTGATCTCTTGATCATAGTTATGAGAGGAGGGTTGATCCTTTGAGAGAGAGGCGTTTAAGCAATGGAGGAACCAAGAGGACCTTCTTTCCACCTCTTTTAACCTCACCTTCCTCTTCCTCTTCATTGCCAGTCCTGCAATAAATCATTGTTGTTGACTCCAACACATCCTTACCAAATCCACATGATTCAAAGAATAACCTGCAAATACCATACAAAAAAAAAACCATTTTCCTCTAAGCCTTGAAAAATAAATAAATAAATAAAAGAGAGAGAGAGAACAATAATGAGAAAAAGAAGACATTTTCTTCCTTCAAGTCTTTTTTCAAATAAAATAACTTTTCTTCTTTCAAGCCCTTTCAAAAAAAAAAAAACCCATTTTTCTTCCTATGAGCCTCTTTTTTTTATGTTTTAAATAAGCATGAAATATGAACCCCATTACACCCTTGTTCTTCTCAAAAAAATCCGCATTACATCCATTATTTCTTAAAAAGGTATCAATAAAAAATTGGCATTGTCTTTACATTTATTATAAAATCAGTTACGCAGGATATTTTCCGAAGGATGCAGTTTGTATAAGGATGCAACATTATTTGTAGAAACAAGGTTAAGATAAAAAAAAAGAAGAAGAGGATAAAGAGTAGCACATTTTTTGAGATTATATCAAATATACACCATTCAACTAAAATGTAAAGTGTATCTTAAATAAGGTTGCATCTTTATATAAACTTTTTCCTCACCCAAATATTATGCTTTAAACCATTATATTTTAAATCATTATCATTACTATGTTTTCCCATTTTAAACCCCGATATATCAGCCGATGTTATATAGTTCAGGACCCAACTGCTCTAAACTCTATAATATACATATCTTTGACATTGCTCTACGCACGACCATCTCTCAATTAAACAATAGTCATAACATGCGAGATCATAAGATCATTCATTATTGGTACAAGGAGATTACAAAGGATTTGAAATTTGATAAATCAAAAGTGTATTACGACATTCGAAAATTCTATTTTAGACTGTGTTCAGTCAATTACAGATCTCCAACGAATCTTAGAAAATACGTCCTGGCAACGGAACCCGGCCATGGGCTAGGTCTGAGTAACTTGGAACCGGTTCGGGCAAGGCAACTATCCCCAACCAAGCAGGTCGCAACCGAGCTAAAAAGGGTTTAAAAAATTTAAAAACAATCTCAAAAAGTCCCAAAAATATGAATAGTACAATTAAAGTATAACTAAATAAAATATATATTAAAAAATAATGAAAAAATGGATTTCTATTTTGTGCCTGAGGGTATTTTAGAAACAATTTAAAAATTAAAAAAAATATAAAATAAGTATTTATGGCCAAATTACTTCCCAACATTTTCTAAAACATTAAAAAAACTATTACAAACAATTATTTTACTTTTTTGAATTTTTTATTTTTTAAAGTTCCTGGCATGACCAGCTTAACTTGCCAAAACACTACCACCACAACTCGTTCTGTGTAACTGGGCAGGCCAAAGTCGACCGGGCCAATTTTCTGAACATTGTATCCAACTATTTAATTTTATACGTAACGGACTGTGACCTCTTTCTACCAAAAGTAAACAGTCCTAGACATTTCCATAAAATAACACAGAGTTGTCGTTGTAAAGGTGATCCGTGTAGCTTTTGAATCATGATTCCAATTTAAACACTTAAAACACAGACAATAACGGCCGTTATTCCTATATAACAGGAAATTTCGTTATTTTAAAGGTCCGAATATTTTAGAATTAAAAAAATATTTAATATAAAGAATTTCAAAGTTTATACATAAGAATGGGGCCATGCATTTGATATCAAAGGCACCAGTGGTCTAGTGGTAGAATAGTACCCTGCCACGGTACAGACCCGGGTTCGATTCCCGGCTGGTGCATGTTGCATTGCCCTTTTTTGTTATTATTTTTTCCCATTGTTATGCTCCCAAGGGAGTATACTATCCATTTACACCCTTGGGCAAAACCGATTTTAGTAGTTTTAGGACCACAACTTTTGCTGATGTAACCTCTTCAACCATGTGGGTGAGATCTAAATGTTAGAAGGCTCAAAATGTATTTATTTTTCTATTTAAATATATTCATCTAATGATTTTTAGGTGGTTCCCAAACTTTCAAATAAGAAATCTTCCAAATTTGCTTGAGGGAATAAGTATACAGTATGCTCTCGCAAAAGCATAGTATACGTGCTTTTTTTCTTATCGATGGACTCCCATCGACGACTCATCAAATTCACTACGGAGTCATTTTCGGTTTGAAAAGAAAAAAATGAAGCAATTTAGTGATTAGGTTGATTGGGGGCAAGACTTCATACTTTTCTTTTAATCTATAATAAAACTAATTTATATATAAAAATAATAAAAAGTTAAAAATAAAACTTTTAAAATAAAAAATAAAATAATACTTTTATATAAATATTTTTTACTTTAGGCCGAAGAGCTCCGAATCTAAAGCAGCAACACCTTCGCTTTAGTCTAGGCCTAATATCCGAAGGCTTTGGCTTCTTCAGCTGAAACAAAGTAAATTTGACAACACTGCAATCCATGACTTCAATTAATTGGAGCTGGGTCTCTCTCAATAAATCTTTTTTCATTTGTCTTTTTTATCTATTTTTTTTAACTTAAATGAACTTCAATCCTTAAATTGATTTCAAACTAGGCCTTTCACTCGGAAAAAAAAAAAAGTTCTCTCTTGTCTTTTTCATTATATTTTTTAAATCATTTAAATTCATTTAAAGCTAGGCCTTTCTCTCTCTTCCAGTTAGAGCCTCCTACATGTTTTGGATGTTTAGGCCAGTAGGTTAGTGATGCTTCGGCAGATAAATTTTGGAATCACTTAAGAGTTCTTATATATATATATATATATATATATATGAAAAAGCTCCAGCTAGTCCATGGGCCCATGGAAAGCCCAATAAAATCCAATGATAGAATTGTATTTTGTAATTGAATTTTAATTTTTTTTTTACAAATTTAAATTACTTGAAATTTGTAGCATCTATTCTTCAAAAATCTTAATATTGTAACCAGGACTCAAGAATCGCATGTTAGACAGGGGGAAATGGAATCGAATTGTATTGATTCGGATTCAAATTCCGAATTTTGATACCGAAGAAGGTGGTTTTTTTTTTAACGTTTAAACAGAAGAAGGTGCTTACCTCTCTTTCTCTGAGCAAAGGGTAGATATATCGTATATGTCTCTACTAGTAAGCACCCTGTTCAAATAAAAGCTTCAAAAATGTTAGAGAGAGAGAGATATTTATCTTATAAATGGGACTCATATTCATGTTCTATAATCCACATCAATTTATGAAATTTAATGTTCTTTAAGTTTATTTAGGAAAATATCATTAAAATGGTCAAATCATCTCAAAACAATCATACAGGACATTAAATCCAACAAATTTATGAATAAAGTGATTACATTTAAAACATTTAAGTATCTCCTCACATATTTTTTGGTAAAAAGTTACCAAAATGCTGTTCAAGGATGAATAATATAAATAGTCGTAATTGTTCCCAGTTAAAAACCCATAAAACATTTTCTTCAAATGGAATTTCTTATTTCAAGTTTGGAACCTAACACTCTAATAATTTCCTCATTTACAGAATTTGCCGAAGTTTTCGTGCCTTTTCATGATTCAAAATGTGAAGTAGAACTCGAAGCATTTTGGGTAATTTTTTAATAATAAGATTGAAAATGTTACTCAAATAAAACGATCTTATTAAACTAACCACTTCGTCGATAAATAAATTCGTTGATTACTCTTAATTTTTTAGGTGATTTGATCATTTTAATGGCATTTTTTGTTTATTTTATAATAGGTCGACATTTATGTTGCGATTACCGGTTCAGGCCACAGTCAACGTAGGATGAGCTTCAAAAATAAATAAATAAACAATATTTACCTTAATTTAGTTAAAGAAAAACGGAAAAAAAAAAAAAAATCAAAAGGCACAATCACCTGATGATTCTATTTATAATCATTCTTCCAATTCCCAACCCCTGCAGTGAAGGGAAGACCTGAAATGTACTGAACAATAACACTGTAAATATATAATACCCCACAATTCCCCCATCCAAAACAACAATATAAGAACCATCAAATTCAAAGCTCGCGCCCAAAAAAAAAAGAAAAAAAGTAATTAAACCCAAACCCAATAAAATATTACCGCAACATCGTGAATCGAGGCCGTTAATCCAACATCTGAAACTGCTCTCCCAAAGCCCACCAGCCGTCCATTCCAGCCCCAAAATGGAAACCCACCTCCAAACCAAAACCTCTCTGAAAAATTAGGGTTTTCAATTTCATCCAAAAAGTTGCTATTTTTGACAAAAACTGATACAAGAACAGAGCTGTGCTTTACAGCGAGCCCCAATTTCTTGATATCAACTGGTTTTACAGAGCCATCCTCCATGAATTGGGGAAAGAGATCGCAGGCTTGGCCTGTGGAGGTCAATAGGTCTCTCAAATGAAGAAGGTTTATGTGTGATGGGTTTGTCGATATGGACAGTGGGGGACGTTTCTTTCTCGAGAGAGAGGGGGAAAGTTGCAGAGATTTGATGGAGAGGGTGGAGAGATAAGCCATTGCAATGATTCCAGTTTTGAGTTTTGAGAGAGAGAGAGAGAGAGGATAGATATTTGTACCATTCCAATTTTTGTTTCATTGATTCATGCTGAACATAAATACTACAATGGGCGCTCTCTCTCTCTCTCCAAAGGCTCTATCTTGTGGTACATCTATCTCTCTCAAGGGTACATTTTCTAGCCCAACCTACCCCTCCTCTCTCTCTCTCTCTCTCTCTCTAAGTTACATTTTCTAGTGTACCTCTCTCTAGGGCACATCTCTCTCTCTCTCTAAGGTTGATTTGTACCATTGCAATTTTTACTTCATTGATTTATATTGAGCATGAATACTACTGTACTAGCAAGTCTAGTATAGCTCTCACTCTCACTTTCTCTCTCTCTCTCTAAGTTACATTTTCTAGTGCACTTCCCTTTCTCTCTCTAGGGCACATCTCTCTCTCTCTCTCTAAGTTACATTTTCTAGGGCACTTCCCTTCCTCTCTCTAGGACACATCTCTCTCTCTCTCTAAGTTACATTTTCTAGTGCACTTCTCTTCCTCTCTCTAGGGCACATCTCTCTCTCTAGGGGAATGTTTGGTGTGTGAGTAAAAGAAGACTACCGCATTCATTAACAAAGAGCCAAAATTTGTATGGTCAAAATTTTATCGTTAGTCGTTATTGACCAAACCACTCTCTCTCTCTCTCTTTAAATAAAAGATGAAGTTTTTATGAGGCCCAGCGTTTATGAAAACAAAATAAAACCCCATCTCAGATACTCATTCACCAACGGAATCTCTATAAAACAAAGCCCCATCTCACGTCCTCATTCACCAACGGAATCGGCTCTAAAATCAATTTTCAACATAGATAATAAAATTTGAACTTTAAAAAACATATAGATCGTACGGATCTATGAATACTTATTTTGGGGTGAAATGGACAGCCTAGATAATTTGTTATAACATACATTACTTTTAGAGCTTGAAATGTTAGTTTTTTTTTTCGTAACCACAATGTTCAAGCTGAGATGATCAAAATAAAGGTTTTTCAATGCTTGAATTACAATTTTCAATCAGTTATTAAGCGAGGCTTTACTTATTTTGATAGAATTGCCGCTCTATCTAACCATTTTCCTAAATAAATTTATATATTCCAAATGAGTAATTGTCGGGACACAACTCTCTCTCTCTCTCTCAACAACAAATATGTTCAGCTCTCTGTCTCTATTTCCATGTGTTCAGCTCTTCCTCTCTTCCTCCCATATGTTCATCCCTCTCTGTCGAGCCGCCCCCCCCCCCCATACGTTCATCTCTCGCTCTCCCCTTATGTTCACTTCTCTCCCTTTCTTCCATATATTCAGCTGTCTCTCTCTTGCCCCATGTGTTCAGCATGGGTTTTTGTGTCCTTGCACATAATGGAAATCCAAATGCCCAAGACAAGAGTAAGGCTCAGTGAGGATATCTTTTCAAAAATGGCAACTTCTCTTTTCTTACATTTCAGACAACGTGGTTTGTATTGAATTTTAAGAATGAAGGCTCGTTACAAGAGGCCTCAAGAATGGACAAAGATATATTATATACATGACCAAAAATGGAGAAGAAAACCAGAGAGAGAGAAATAGAGTACAATGCAGAGATAGCGAGTCCATCCAAGTCACGGGCGCCAATCCACTCACAGCTGCAAATCCAAATCCGGCTGCTGGTCATCAGGCGACGAAGGAGGCCTTTGCGTCGTTGATGAGGATGAAACATGAAAGCCAGAGCCCCCCACCCTCCCAAAACCATCAATTTGCATTGATGACAACCCCCACTCTCTACCCCTCTTCTGCCCACGTCTCAACCCCTCGTTCTCTGTTGGTTGGCTCGCGCATGGCCCCACATCAGTCAACCCGAACCCCCGGCTAGAGCCCATCATAGACCCCCAGCTCGAGCTTGCCCCACCAATGGCCCGATCAGCTCCCCCTTCTCCGACCATGCACAGATCGGTGTAAGGCAGGCCTGTGGAGTATGCTTGGCCTCTGGGATTTTGGGGTGCGTTCAACGTCTCAGAGGTGTTGGTTCGAGACATGATCTCGAGAAGCTGAGATTGAGAAACTACGGAGGTTAAGGAGCTCAACGTTTCTCTGGATGCGTCGAGATAGGGAATGCTGAGCTCCCGAAATGGAGGATGGTCACGTTGGAGAGAGAGTTGGTTTGAGAGGGCCTGGGTGGACGGAAATTGGCAGGGAAGTTGATTGGAGAGGGGTTGGGTAGCTGGGAAATGACTGGAAGGTTTTTCAGTCAAGGACTGAGGGACCAGAGAAAGGCTGGAAAGTTGGTCAGAGAGGGGTTGCGTGGCCGAGCAATGGTCGGAACGTTGATCTGAAAGGGCTTGCGTGGGTAGAAAATGGCCGGGAAGTTCATTATGAAAGGGTTGAGGGGGTGCGAAATGGCTGGGAAATTGAACGCGAAGGGCTTGGGTATCTAGGGAAAGGCCAGAAATTTTACCAGTAAGGGGTTGGTTGGGATGGGGCTGAGGGGGTTCATTGGCCGGAAAATGGGCAAAAAATTGATTGGAGAGGGGCTGGTTGGCATCCAAATGGCCAGCAAATTGGTCATTGAGGGGTTGTGTGGCTGGCAAACGCTCAGAAAGTTGATTGAAGAGGGGTTGCATAGCCGGAAAGTAGCCATAGACTTGATCGTTGAGGGGCTCAGTGGCTGGAAACTGGCGAGAAATTTGACTGGGAACGGGTACAGTTGCCGGAATACCTCCGAGGCCTGCTGCATTTTGTCCTAGAGCAGCGGCTCGGTCTAGGTATTCTTTGATCTTTCTTTGGGCCACCCTTTTGGCAGTTGGCCCCAGGTCTGCAGTGAAGCGGGTCAGGCTCTCTATGTAGCTGGCCTGCGGAGGAGCACTCTGCAAATTCAAATGAATAATATTATTATTTATATAAAAATAAAAATAATATTAATTATGATGATAAGAGATCTTATACTAATGGTCATGATGTTGGCGATGATGAATTCACAACAATAATGATAAAAATTGGGATGATGCGAACAATTAAGGTTGGGTATTTAGTAGTGCTCCAGCAACTAAGCTGAAAAATAATATTTATTTTCTTATAGCAGAGTTGCAAATGAATCATCAAGATTCAACAATAGTGTGCACATATATGCGTGTTTCTGCATGTTCCATCTCATGACTGAGTTTGATATCTTGGCCTCTAAAACAAGCAATTTGTTTGAAGTGATACATTTGCACTGTGGAGTCTATTTTTTAAAAGTATATTTTATCAGAAACTTTTTGATTGTCAATAAATGCAAGAGCATCAAATTACTGTATCTCATATAAATTAAGCACTTACGGGGATGATCTGTGGAGGATTCCCACTTATGGTAGATAAGAGGGAATCATTCTGAAGGAGCTCAGGCCTGTAAGTTGATCGATGCTCCTCCGGAAAGCTTGCCCTCTTTCCATCTCTTGATCCTGTAGATAAAGTTTGATAAATGAGCAAAGTACTCGAAAACCTTGAGCCTTTAGGACTGAGTCCAGTCTTTTAAAGTGTTACAGTCATGGTTGTATGATGACCAGCCCAGACATGCATAGGCATGTCAATGCATTGTGCAATAATAATCAAGAGCGTTGCTAAAAGCAAGATAAGAGACGCATCATAATTTTCTGGATTTATCATGTAACAAGTTCTGACTAAACCAAGTCAAGATTCGTACCAGCAAGCTCTCCGACACCACCCATTCTTAAGCCAGCACTTGGTGTAGGATTAAAATCATCTGGACCTCCAGCTTCATACCCGCTGCTTTCGGCCCTCTGTTTTCTGGATCCCTTTGTAGAAGCAGCGGGTTTTCCCCTCTTAAATGGATTTCCCATTTCAAGTTCTTGAGGATCTGTCCTGAGAAGATGGAAGGTCTTCTTTGCTAACTCTTGGATGGCCCTCGCCTAGAAGACAACCATTAATTTATTTATTACTCAGAAGCAACCACCTTGTTCATATGATTAAGAACCATTTGTTCATTACACTCAAACATCATTATTATTTTATAAACTAAGAAGTGGACTATACCATAATCAAATAGAGTACGGGATATTCTTAATCTGAAGGGTCATTACATTCCAGGGCCATGGGCAGTAATGATGAGTGAGTGGGCCCACCAGAACAGGACATGCTCCAGTGGTGGGACCCACTCCACCATCCATCATTTGAATGGATGGTGATGACCCCAATGAACGGCGGTCTTCTTTTGGATTGTAGTATGCTTCCCCTTCAAAAAGTTCTGGGTAATTTACCTGCCGGTAGTAGACAGTACTTGACCCGTTGAAATGCATGGCGTTGTCGAATATCAAAAACACATCTTTCTGCAACCACCAAATTCTAGTGAATTTTAATTGCACAATCCTTTTCCAAACAACCAACAAAGATAGTGCTTATAAACAGACTTTGAATTCCATTTCATGACTCTTTATTGCACATATAGGATACTAAACTTAGAGCATAAACCTGGATTGATCACAAATATCCAATGACAGTATACTCTGTATTTACATTCCAAGAATTGGCCAAAAAGTAACACAGTCCCTATTATATTTGTTTAGATCTTTGTTCTAAAGCAGTTCAGAAGTAACCATTTGTATCTAGAGTCTTAATGGCAAATCTCTCAAAGAATCAAGAATATAGTGTGGCTTAGCCACTCACAAATTTCATTTTCTCTCAAAAAGATTAAGAGACTTCTAATCTAAATTATATAAATCATGTCAAAATGCATTTCCAGGTCCAGATGACACCATTATGAACACCTGAATGTGATATTTTCAACTGGATCAAAATACGATGACAAATTCAACTTGTATGTTAGGGAGATCCTCACTACTGGCAATACTAGTGAATCAAATAAATAGAGATGAAACCAAATATTAAAACCAAAAGAAAAAAATGAAATGATTCTAGTCTTCAACTCTCAAGCTTCGGGATATTCCTTATTAATTAGTCATTTTCCTTTATAAGACTCTATATGCAAAGATGATACAAGGATCAATTGCAAATGAAACCCAACTACAAGGATATACCACTAATCACAAAAAAGAAACTAAGATGCAAACAGTCCAAGAGAAGAAGAGTATAAGATACCACCTCAAATTGCTCCAAGGTCTCATACATTCCCTCTTGGAGCTTTGCCCTCATAGTGCCAAAATCCATGGGGTTTTCGATGATATCGTAGTACCCCTCAACCTGGAAACACATTAAAAGTCAGAATCATATGGTTTCAAACAATAGAATAAGTTAGAAAAAAGAAAAAAGGTCAAAAGAATGAGACAAAAAAAAGAAAAAATGATATTCCTATGCAGACCTCTTCACCATTGACAGGCATAGCAAATATGTCGTGGGTATCTTTCCTGGCATAGGAAACATAAAACACAAAAATGAGAGATCATGTATGGATTGCTTTTACTTCAGGATTGAGCGGTGTAATACCATGTCATGTGTAGCCCATAATAAATTCACCCTTCCCACTTAGGGAGAAAGAGACAAAACACATTGTAATTCCATGGACTATTGAAAAATCATCATCTATTGGGTCATCACGGTCAAATGAAATGATAAGACAGTGGTGAAGAAGGAGCAGAACCGACCGTTAAGGTCCTGTTCTGGCACGTCCCACTTTCTACATTACCATTAGTGATTTCATTGGATGGTGATGTCCCAATAGAAAATGTTCATACCACAGTCCAATGGAGTATAATATACTTTCCATAAAGTGAAAAGGTCACTTGAAACCCATGGTCAGAACTAGAAAGCAAAACCCATGAGCAATAAACTTACTTCTGCAGAATATCAAGGATAAGCTCGAGAACCCGTTTTTCTGGCAATGGAGTTGCATCTTCTGGTGATGCTTGGTTGCCTAACACATAATCTATGTTTAAATATTTAACAAAAAATGGAACGTCTAGTATTGCGAAAATCTGAAAATCAAACTGCGAGATTTAAATAAGATTAAAACAATTAAGGGCAATACCCATCTCATAAGAATGAAAATCCTGGTCAATGTCATGCTCCTCAATCTGCAACATATGGTAATAATCAGATTGTATACTTCAAAAAGAAACCCAAAGTTTGTTTTACCCAGAACATTTTTGAAAAAAAAAAAAGACTTTAACACATTCAACATATTTATTTACTGCAACAAACACTCCTCCGTGAAGATTAAACAGAGAAATTGCGCTGTTGTGCAAATCCAGCTGCCCTTATGAAGATAATATTTCTCATAGGATCCAAGGGAAAGCTGGAAGAAGTTAACGGCAAAGGAATAGCCTAAGAAATACCATAAAACTCTAATCAATGCTAAAGTCAGAAACTCAAGAATAGACACCCCCCCTCTTTCTCCCTTCCTCCCTCCCTCCTCTATTTGACCAATCCAACAAGCCATATGCACTTTTGCAAATAGGATAAACAGATTTTCATTATAAACAGTAAAGTCCCTTAAATATAATTGCTCATCATTTTGCTTCTTAATGGAATTAACAACGAATCATCTTTCGGAGTTCATTTTAAACATCTGATCTATTTCGTAAAACCCAACTCATACATCAGAAAATCATTTTTGATTTGTTTGGCTCAAGAAAACGAGGAAACAAAATCAAACCAAAATGACAACATACAAATAAGTTTTGATGCACATGAACAGGGTTTTCTTAAAAAGAAATTTCAAATCAATGGTTTTAAATATGCAAATGGATAAATTAGATTAATGAGACATGGGTTGCATTTGAACTGTTCCTTTAGAAATTAAACCATTTTATACCATTGTAACACTCTGCAACATGGCTTGGGCTTAACTGGTTAGCAGTTGACATTATCTCAAGTTCGATTCCTACCACTGAACTACCCAAAAAAACAACAATCTGCAACATGCAAACAAGCATCCCATTCAGTTTAATACACTGAAGATTTTATCTTTTTTCATACTTACAATACAGAGTGTGTGTGTGTGTGTACTGTATTGTAATAGGAAAGCACAAATAAACTATAGCCATTCTTACACTGAGCAGGAAACAGGGCCTCACCACTCTGAGTACAAAATGGCTATGTAAAGTGCATCATTAGCATGATCTTTCAAAAACTATGCCTCATTATCATCATCATCCAACAGAAATGCATTAAAAAATAAAAAAAATAAAAGAATGATCTACACACAAATAAGGTGTAAAAGATCAGTCATCATCATAACATAAAATCAAAAGCTATACTACAGCTACAACTACAACAACTACTACTATTACTACTACCACTACTGCTACAACTACTAATGCATCACCATAGCTATCAACTCTATCAAATCCATAGTATTGATAGTTGTAGGAAGACTGCAACTCAAATTTTTTTTGCTCTCTGCTAATGGTGTACCCAAGCTATCTACCAACAGACTTATATAGCCCAGATTTCACCAAACCTAATTAATGAGTCTTGGCGTTTAGCAATTAAAGACCCACCAATAGCAATGCAGAGTCAGCTAAAATGAAGAGAAAAGATAATCACAAAAACTAAAAAAGGGCAATGAGTGACAAATTCACAAACTAAATATGGGATAAAATAAAGTAATACTTATCGAAAAAACTAAATATATCACAATGAGTGGCACGCGGAACACACACACTGACACACTAACATGCACAATATATACACTATAAATAATGAAAAATAAGACAATATAAACAAAATAAAGCAATACTTGTCAAAAAACTAAATATAGCACAACGAGTGGCACGTGGACACACACATACACATACTAACATGCACATACACACACAGACAGACTAATTAAAAATAGGACAACAAGTGGCAAATTCACAGAAACTAAAAATAGGATGAAATAAATCAATACTTATCAAAAAAACTAAAATTAGCACAATGGTGACACATAAAGATTCTCCCAAAAAGATTTAAGTTTCACACTTATCAAAAAAACTAAAATTAGCACAATGAGTGACACACACACAGATTCCACCAGAAAGAATTAAGTGTCATACAGTTTGCACAAAAATAAAACACTAAGTGCATGAGAGAGAGCGAGAGATGTTACAAAAATCAATTTAAGTTCAATACATTTTGTACAAAACTAAAAGTACAATGAGTGGCTTGCACGTGTGCACGCACACACACACTAACTAACGAAAAATAGGACAATGAGTGGGCAAACACACGGAAACTAGAAATAGGATAAAAGGAAACAATACTTATCAAAAAATCTAAAATAGCACAATGAGTGGAATAGTTCGGGAAAACATGGGGACTTATGGCCTCACTAAGAGTATGGTCTTTAATAGAATAGAATGGCAGACCAAGATTTGTGTAGCCAACCCCAATTAATTGGGAAAAGGTTATGAAGATGATGAGAATGGCACATATTGTGGGTGCACGCACAGACACACACAGATATGATAAAAAACAATTAAGTTTTATACATTTTGCACAAAAAACAAACTAAAGATAGCACAATGAGTGGTGCACGTGTGTGTGGAAACAAACACCCAGATGTCACCCAAAATAATAATAATGATAATAATAATAATAAGTTTCATACCTTTTGAACAAAACTAAAAATGGCACAACGAGTGGTGCAGATACACACACACATGCAGGCGCGCACATACCCACAAAGATTTAAACCAAAATCAATTGATCGAGTTTCATACATTTTGCCCAGAAATAAAAAACCCAATGAAAAATTCACGGTCAAGCAAAAGAAGAGAAGAACAAAGGAAATAAACAAACTGAAAATTAAATAATTGGATTTTATAACACCCAATTAGTAAGCCTCATGACATTTTGCCAAATTAATTGAAAAGCCGACAACAATAATGCATAATCAGGTAAAGTATACAGAAAACGGAAGTGCACCAAATAAAATAGAACAATGAATAAACTAAAAATATGATAAAATAGAACAATACTTTTCAAAAAAACTGAATGAGCGGTGCTCACATGTGCTGAGTGATTTTACCAAAGACTATTATGTTTTAAACATTTTGCACAAAAACCAAACAAAGAATGCACAAAACAAAGCAAAAGAAAATAAAAAAATAAACAAACAATCAAATACAAATATTTCGATTTTGCCTCACCCAATTAGGTGACATTTGGAAGATTAATTAAAATCCTGACAATAAAAATGCAGAATTAGGAAAAAAGAAAAGGGAAGTGCACCAACTAAAAACAGAACAATGAATGAACTAGAAATAGGACAAACAGAAAAATACTTAAAAACTAAAAATATCATAATGAGTACATACACATTTACACCTGTAAAGAGAGAGAGACAGAGACCAAGAACATCAGATTAAGTTCCATACATTTTGCAAAAAATTAAAAGATTCAACCAAAAAAATACAGAGTTTCATATATTTGTACAAAGGAAAACATGTACACACACACAGCTTTTACTGAAAACAATTAATTAAGTTTCATATATTTGTACAAAAATAAAAGACCCAACAAAAAATGCAGAGTCAGGTTAAGGAAAAGAACAAAAAGGAAATCGACGAACTATTAAATAAAACAATTTGATTTTACCATGCTCAATTAATAAACTTCATGACATTTGGCAAATTAATTGAAATGCTGACAACAAAAATATATAATCAAGTAAACTTAAGTGAAAAGGGAAGTACACAAACTAAAAATTGATCAATGAGTAAACTAGAAGTAGGATACAATAGAACAATAATTATAAAAAACTAAAAATAGCACAATGAGCACACAGCACTCTCATTCATGCACCCACACCACAATGAGCGCGCACGCGCGCACACACACACACACATAAAAGTGTACACAGAGAAAAAAGCAAAAGAAAACTGAAAATAACAAATTAGGAACTAAAATAATGAGAGAGAGAGAGATTTTACCTCAACCGTTTAGATTAGTCTCACAACATTTTATGCAAAAATAAAACACTAAACGAGAAAAAGCATAATTGAGCAAAAAAATATAAAAAATAAAACAGGATATAACCTAAATTTGAGTGTGAAGCACAGAGAGAAAATTGTCACACTCCATTTATTAAGTTTTTTCCTAAAAATAGAAGATCCAACAGAAAATGCAGAACCTATCAAACTTAAAGTAAACAAAAAGTGAAGTGTAATAAAGTAACCAACCATGCAACACAATAATGAACCCGAAGCAGTAAATCAAAGTGAGAAAACAAATCAAGAGGAACGCATCACAGAGAGAATGAAGCACTAATAGATACACAAAAACAGAGAAATATATATAAATAGAGAAAGGTATCGAGGGAGAGAACAAAGAGAAAAGTGCATAGAATAAAAATGATAAAATCGCTCAGTAAAAGAAAAAATATACAATCCTTTGCGATCACTTAAACACACAAACAGTGATGACCTTCTCCAATTATTATCCACTTCTATTTAAAAAATCCAAAAAAATAAAAAAATAAATAGGACACGAGAGACAGAGACAGTATGAGAGCTGAGAATGACAGAGAAAATCTATAATCTTTTGCAAATCACCGGATGTTATAAGTAGCAAAATCACTTGAATATGCGACTGCATATTGTAAGTAAATATGCTGTCGGATATCATAAGTAGCAAAATCACTTAAATACGCGACCTTGTATTGCAAGTAAATACAGAATATTCTAAATAGCAGAATCTGCATTGCTGCTATAATCTGTTTATAAAACAGTACTTCAATCTATATATATATATATATATATATATATATAATTGGCAATCACATTGCAACTATTACCCATTTATGTTTGAAAATTAGTGATTTAAAAAGTAGAGGAGAAATTTTAGGAAAAAAAGAGATTAATTTAAATATATACCTTGCCACTGTCATAATCTTCCTCGGGATGAGAGAGAGTATTGTTAACTGAAATAACTGCCCCTTCATCAACAACTGATTTTAACGACCTCCTCTTCCTGCCCCTACCCCTGCTGCCCGAAGGCCTGCCCGAGCTGCCCGGGAGCTGGTTGCCGCCACCTTTGGGCCTGCCTCTGCCCCTGCCCGTAGCTGCCCGGGGGGACCCCACAAAATAATTCAAACTCTTTTCTCTTTGTCTAAGGCGACGACCCTCTTCTTCCATCACCACTTACCAACTATAATATTCTGTTACTGCTGTTCTAGAGAGAGAAAGAGTGTGGCTCTTTAGAGAGAAAAAGATTGAAGTAATATGAATTCTTAGAGAGAGAGAATTGGAGAAATGGTTTTTTTTTTTTTTTTTTTGAGAAATGTGGAAATGGGGGGTCAAGATTTTGGAAAATGTGGGTAAAGGGGAAATATGGGGATCTGGATAATGAAGTGGGGAGGTGGATTTCTCTGTATTTTTTAGAGAGAGGAAGCTTTTAGAGAGAGATGAGTTTTAGAGAGAAAAAACCCCACGGTCACGTCAAGAAAGGGGTGATGTGACCGGGGGTTTGAAGGGGCTTTTCTCCCCCTCTCTCTTGTTTTATTTTCTTTTTTTCGTTTGGGTTCTCTTGAAGTTGCAGAACGAGAAAAACAAGGGAGTTTGAAAAGGGGAGGTGGGGATTTTACCCTTTTCTCCCTCTTTTTTTCTTTGTTTCTTTCGCTTTCTCTCTCTCTAAATCTTGATGTGGGGAAGGTGGGGTTTGAGCTTGGGTTTAGAGAGAGAAAGAGAGAGATGTGAGCCGGCAAAAGCGCAGGTCGATGTCTCTTGGCAGAACGGACCACGAGGGAACAGTACCACACAGTAATGGAGAATGCGTTAAACTACGGTGAAAAGCTCTCCATAGAGAGAGAGAGAGAGAGAGAGAGAGAGAGAGAGAGACTGAGTGGTAGAAGGGGGAGGGGGGTTGCCACTACTATTATTGGCTTGAGACTTGGGGCAGGGAAATGAGATTTTTATAATGGAGCTTTAGAGAGAGAAAAATGTTTTTAATGGAGTAGAGAGAGAGAGAGAGCAGGGGGGTTAATATAGACCTCTAATAGAGTGCAAGACAGAGGTACCTTTTGGGGAGGGGGAAAAGTTTTTACTTTTTTTACTGAGGGATTGTGTCCAATTTTAGAGAGAGAAAGAGACTTTCTTACCAAGGAGGGACTGTCCAATTTTAGAGAGATATAGAGAGAATATGGTGTCCAATTTTAGAGAGAGAAAGAGGCTTTTTTACCAATTGGAGAGAGATTTGGATTCTATTAGAAGTTTTTTGCAGTTTTGGACTGTCATATTTTTTTTTTTTTTTTGGGTATAAAGCTTAGCATTTTATGAAAAATTAAAAGAGGCTTTAGAAATAACAATTAAATAATAAATAATAAGGAAAACATATGTGTTTATTCAAAGCTTATATCTTTCTTACCTAGGAGGGAGAGGGAGTGTCCAATTTTAGAGAGATATAGAGAGAGAGAGATTTGGATTCTATTATAAGTTTTTGTAGTTTTGGAGTGTGATATGTTTGTTTATAGATGAGCATTTTTTTGAAAAAATCAATTTAGAAATAACAATTCAATAGTAAATATTAAATAAAGCATATGTGTGCCTATCCAAGCTAATATGAGATCTTCAACATACTGTAGAATGATACCTATGTGTACTCTTTACTCAACCAAACAGAAATCATAAGGTTAATCATGTGCTCAACAATTATATATTAGTAAAAGTCATGAAGCCTAACATTTGAAATTTATTTTACAAAATAAAAAAAGGAAAAAGAAAAAACATTTGTAGTGAAATATATTAGTATTAGATTATTTTTGCCCACATGCATTTGGGTAAGTTTACAAGTGGACTTTTGGAACCAAATAAATGGTGTTTTAAAATCTTCTAGTGCCTGTTTTTCTAAATTTTTAGATGGTAGGAATAACTACCATTTCTAGCGCTTTTTCTGACTTTTAAATGTTAGAAAAAGCTACTATATTATACGTTTTCTCTTGAAGATCCAAATAGTATAACTTTATAAATTTGCAACTCATGTTCTCTTGAGAGGCTTAAGTAGAGAGTGAAGATGAAATCTTCTCATTGTTTGTAGTAACTATTTGACTTGAACTATAGAATTTGTATTTGTTTTATTTATTCTAGATACAATAAGAAAAATGTATATTTTCAACACACACACATTCTCTCTCTTTCTCTCTCTTGGTCCCTTCGTTCCCACTGATGCAGGTTAAATTTTTTTACCGTATTGTATTTATCGATTTTTAAATTTCAAAAACTACGAGGCGATAACGTCAATATCAATGCACCAGCTATATTTGTCGAAAAAGATTAATGAACTACAGACATTTTTGCAAGGCCACACTTGGAAAATGATAATTACAGCGTAATTACGATACCGTTTCAACTACTTTCAACGCGTGGCCGCTAACCTCTGTCCATCCAACTCAGGCGTGTTGAAACGATTAGGGGAATCCCCCTATTTTTCGAGTACGCCAAAACCAGCTCACTACTCTAATTTGGAGCCATTACATTAATGACACGAGCGTATTTTCTGAACAAAATGGGCACGTGACCGCCTAGTTCTGGACGATGAGTTGTACCATATCATCGATAAATTCGAGATTTCAAATGGTTTGCATACTGGTATGATATATGTATCACATTGTTCAATGTGGTACACATTGTTCAGTTGCCTGATGTTGATACTAACCAGTCCTCAGCTCAACTCCACTAGTGCACCGGAAATGGTTAGCAACTGACCTCCATTGTTTTAATGGACAATTGGTGGAACAAGTTGTACATTGAACACTATGGTACATTTAGCATGATATACTTTTCCAATTACTTAATATATCACTAATTTGAATCCTAAAAACACAATTTGTAATATTCCAAACACCCCAAATAAGCAGATCTAAAACACTTGTGGGAGGGATGACAAGCAGGTGCATATACCGCATTGTTCAAATTGTACATGTAGCATACTATTAAATTTGGTAAATGTACTGCAAGCCATTTGATGCTATTTAGTGGAAAAGAGGAAACCAGACTATGTGCATTGTTCAATTTGTATCTCATGGTACATGTACTATACTATTTAGTTTGGTACATATACCACGAGCTATCTGTCATCATCAACTATTGTTGATGCTAGTCATCAACAACCGACTCAAATGTAGACGTAACTAACAATAGCCGTTCATTGTTATAATAGACAACTGATTGAACATGTGTCAAACTGTGCAAAATGGAACATCTACCATGATATACTTTTCTAATTCTTTAATTAATTTAACACCTAATCTATACTATTGATAGTTTTTTCAACCAGCTCTGCAAGCAAGTTTGAGTATTCCATTGACCATTTTAAAATAGCCTTTCTCCAATATTGGTTTATCGTGCAAGGGAAAAATATTGTCGTAAAAAACGAAAGGATGCAACTTATATGAGAAGGAAAAAAAAAAAAAAATATATATATATATAGAAGTAAGATTGCAATGTTCTACATCATTCATTTTAATTGTTTGGATAGATTTGACACGTCTTTTTATGATGGTTAAATTTTGATAATGTTTTAAAAAACATGTCAAATCCGACTAAAATGGGTAGGTCATATTGTTGTTACCTTACTTCTATAGGTAGAGTTACTGTCTTATATGACATTTATCTTAAAAATAATCATCCAATCTATATAAGCTTTATCTGAAAAATAATCATCCAATCTCCACACAGCACTGGTGGACATCTTGGAATTATTGACAATGAATGAGTTTTAAATCACCGACGATGTTACATGGACACGAGTACTTGTGTTATGGACACAAATACGACCTTTCATAATATTAATCTCCAATCTTGTCTTTCAAACACAAGTATGTGCATTGTTTAAATCTTGTCTTTCAAACACAAGTATGTGCATTGTTTAAATCTTCTCTTTCAAACACAAGTATGTGCATTGTTTAAATCTTCTCTTTCAAACACAAGTATGTGCATTGTTTAATCTAGGAAGGACGTGGGATTTTGGGAAGCATTGAGTACTTTAGGAAGGGTTTTTTTTCTTTTTCTTTTCTTTTTTTCTTTTTATTTTTTGGGTGAGTCAGTAGGAAAGGCACCCTGAACTAGGTAGAAATTGAGCTTAGGACATAGAGTTGCAAATCGTCAAGCGCTAACCAGTTAAGCCCAAGCTCTTTTCCTAAGGTGCATCTTTATTTTTAAGTATTTGATATGGATGTGTGTATGTTAACACATAAGCAAAAGGGAAAAGTTTATATATAGAGCCGAGACTCTAAACAATCAAATTGGAGCCTACCATAAAACGTGCATTAGAAGAGGTTGTTTTGATGTCCAAATATTCACAAATTGATCATCTCCATCAAGATGCATAGACATGAGAAAAAAATGGATTTCAAGTTTTTGAAATAGTGCATTTTGTAACGCGTTTTGTGACCGCCTATTTTCAAGATTTTCAAATTTTCATAGATCTGTCAATCTACACTGTTTTTTAAGCTTTAAACTTTACAAATAAAGAGAGAAATATATTTTAAGTTGATAACAAAGATTTTTAGTATTGAAACCACATTTCTTGACACTATTTGAAGGTAGGCTCGAATTTGATTGTTTGGAACCTAGGCTCTATACAAACCGCACCCTATAAAAAATAACATAAACAACACAAGTCCATGTTACATAGAAAATAATTTCTAACGGTATTTTTCTTTGGAAACAACCTTTCTGCAACTTGCTACTACTTGTATAGTGTTGTTACCTTCAAACATGGGAAGGTAGAATGACATTTCAGTTTTATGATACACTAGGAACTTAAGAAATTTTCACGGTCCACGGTTAATAAAATCGTACCTAGAAATAAAGAATAGCGGCGTCAATGGACTCAGACCAGCCTCGGGATTCGAGGGGTAGACCTGATTCGGGACTAGGTATGGGTCTAAAAACTAGACCTAGTGGGTCGGGTCCAGGTCCAAATCTTGAACCCCAACACTATTCGAGTAAGAGTCTAAGTCCGGGTCCGGTAATATTTTTTGAGTCCTAATATATAAAACATATTTAAATATAGTTCAATACATAAATATTTTAAGTTTTTGGGTCTTGTTGGGGTCAAGTGCCGGACCCGTTGCCATCCTAATAAAGAACCCATGTGTCGAAAAAAAAATTGAAAGATGTCATATGTCCTAGAGCGAAACATACATTTGCTCCATCAGACAAAGCTTAGGTAGGGGTAATTTAGGACCCCAGTTTGTTAGAGCACGACTTTCTCAACCTGGTGTTCAGTCTCAGTGAAAGGGGGAACAATAATAATAATAAATCAAATAAATAAAGGAAGGAAAATAATCATAATAAATCAAATAAATAAAGGAATAAGTTTATATCAGGTTGTAACTTTATACAGTTTAAATACGATGCATTTACAAACTCATCTAAAGAGAGTGTTCCATGTTGGAGAACCTTCAATCTGATTATATAGACCTTGAGATATATGAATATGAAAAAAAAAAAAAAAAATTTCAAGTCCTAAAACAGTGTATTTTATAACAAGTTATCTAGGTAATCTATTTTCAATATTTTCAAGTGTTTTATAGATCTGCTTGATCCATACCATTTTTTTAAAAAAATTAATTTCATAACTAGGGGTAAAAAATAGATTTCCAGATTAGCATAAGGTTTCCGACAATTAAACTACATCTTCAAATAGGTTTTAAAGGTGTGCTTCAATGTAGTGAGGCCCTTATACAAACCTCACCTATAAATAAATACGCACCCTAGATTATCCTAAAACAAATATGTTTTAGAGTTGCATAGAGAGACCGCCGACTTTATGGATGGTCAAATCCACGTATTTAAAATCCCTTTTGACAAGGGACTGCATACTATGAGACCATTTATCTTTATTACAAGGAAGTTACAATTACTCCTAGTCATTTGATGTCAAATTGGATGGCTTGGGGTGTGTCACCAAGTTCGAATTTTTTTAAAAATTTTTAGTCTAGTCAATGATACACTCACAACCACCCAATTGAAATACAATAAGCATCAATGATTGTGACTTTTTAATACTAAAAGCAAATGGTCTCTTTATATATTTTGCCTTTTGACAATATTAATCTAGTGATATCAAATTTTGAAGGTAGTGAAAAAAATTGGATATAAACCAATGTTTTCGCCACATATATATAAGAGCAAGCTTCCTATGCTTCCCTTACAACATAAAACTTATATACTTCCCCTTATCCGACTGTCCATTCTGAATGGAGGGCTAAGATTGCCCCAATCATAATGTCACATTTCTACACTATTTATTTTTAATTATTTTTTCATAAACTATCTTAACATCAATTTTTGTATGTCCAATCCTCTATTAAACTCACACTAGCGAAAAATATAAAAAAATAAAATTCAAAAAAATAAAATGATAAAAATACCCTTGAAAATTTCAAGGGGTATTTTGGTCATTATATTTTATCGAAAACTTATTTTTAATATTTTTTATAGGTGTGCCCCAATGAGAAGATGGTATGTACCAAATTTCACATTCATAAAATTTGTATAAATAAAAAATAAAAATATAATCATTTGAGACATTGGATCTAAGATCAAATGGTGAGTGGCTCTCTTGATCAAAATTGGATGGCTAGATGGTACGAGAAGTATAGATTATCTATGCTATACGGGAAGTATAGAAACCTTTCCTTATATATAATATACCTGCTAAATACTCCATGAATTTTTTTTAGAAAACTTTCCTTGATTTTAAGAGAGAAAAAAATTACTCACCACCCAAAGAGCATTTAAAAATGTTATAATATATTGTATCATCCGTTGATGGATTATGTTGTACTTTGATGAGCGCTACTCTATTTGTATCACCGTCCATCCATCGAATGGATGGTGATGACACATGAACTAAGGCTTCCACAGAACTTTAGAGCAATGATATCAAAATCGCTTCGCTTCGGCTGAAGCCTTCAAATTTTAGGCCTAGACCGAAGCGAAGCGAAGCCTAGTGCTACCGCTTTGGTCAGATTCGAGCCGCTTTAATTAAATTCGAGCGAATTCAGTTGAAGCTTCGGCCTAAGCCAACAAATATTTATATAAATATTTTTAATTTTTTTTTTTCATTATTTTTATATATTGTTGCTATCTTTTTTGTCGAATCAGGTCTGCTTCGAGTAGATTCGGCCAAGCTTCGGCCCAAGGAAATAAATATTTATTTATTTTTTGACAAAGGTTCCAAATTTTTATTAAGAAAACTAAGCAAATGATATTACATCAAAAGCAAAAGAGAGAGAGGGCAAGGAAACCCCGCCTTTAGCCAAAGAATCGGCAAGCATATTAGCCTCTCGATAGAAATGATAAAAGGAATCGAAAGGGAGGCCGAGATGTCCATAATTTTCAGCCAAATGGAGCAAAGTTTCCACGGAACCCGCCTATCCTTCTTGCACCAACCAATAACATTTAGGGAGTCCCCTTCAACAATACAACAACTGCCCAGATTACTACAGATAAAGAATTTTAACCCTTACAGCAAGGAGCCTATTTCTGAATGATTTGCGGTTGCTTGGCCTAGAGGGCCCACAAAGGAAAAGATGACATCATCCCGACTGTTGCGCAACACCCCTCCAATCCCAGCCAAACCTGGATTACCAAACGAGCAACCGTCGAAGTTCAATTTGAAAAACCCTTCCTTCGGGGGCGACCAAAAGTAACAAGGTCTCATCTTAACTTTGCCCAAGAGAAAAAGGTTGGGTAGGTTAAGGATTACATCTGGGAGAGAGAGCCCTCAACCAACCTTAGTGATCGAAAGCCAATGTCAGATGGAAAGCTTTATATTATAAAAAAGGCCACAATCATCCGAGAGTCTCACTCCTTCGAAGGTACATCGGTTTCTTTCTTTTCAAATCTCCCAAAAGACAACCCCTCTAGCTATTTGCCACACCTTAAGGCCCCCAGCAAGTAAATGATGATATTCTCAATAAGAGACATTGTTGATCACCGATCAGGGAAGGGAGGCTTGGATGCCCCAGTAAACCAAATAACCAATACCATATGTTGGAAGCAACTTTGAAATTGATAAAGAGGTGACTACATGTTTCCTCGTCAATTTTGCACATAAGACAAATGTTAAGTAAAATCTTACCTCTCTTTATCAAATTGTCGACCGTTAGAATCTTATTTGGGATGGCAAGCTAGATGAAAACTTAAACCTCATGAGGAATCAGCCGCTTCCAAACCTTCGGTGCAATAAGTAGCAACCATCATCATCTGTCATGAAAGAGAAGTCTATAACATGACTTCACCGTGAAGAGGCCATCACTTTCCAGTTCCCTCACGTGATCGTCCAAATGATCGTCGGGGGAGATGTAAACTTAGTGTAATAGGTTCAACAATAGTAACCACTGGTTATCAAACTCCCCACTAATACAATTGTATGGGAAAGTAATATGACAGTTCACATTGGTACCTGCAAATTCGAACATATCAGCAATCAAGGCATTCAGATGGAGCACCTTAGCAAAAAGTAGTGGGAAGCTCAACTTCAAAGGAACCTCCCCCAACCGCTTATGGTGCCAAAATGAAATTTGCCAATCGTTCCCCACATTCTAGCGAAAGTGACTAGCAATCATCGGTCTGCACCTAAATATGGGCTTCCACACGAAAGACGCTTCATCTGGGCGGCCTCCTGCAATCCACATACCAAATATATCCCTTCGATATTTGGAAGAAAGGACCTCCACCTAGAGATGGTTAAGACATTGGAAAATCTTCCACCACCATTTACAAAGTAATGCCTCGTTCATATATTTAAGTTTGCGGATACCTAAACCACCTTCCGTCTTGAGGGTACAAACACGATCCCATCTGAGCAAATGAAATTTCCGAACCTCCCCAATGGAACCCCACATAAAATTTCGCATCATCACTTCATTTTTTCTTAATTATTGCGACTGGCATCTGCAGGAGTGATATGAGATAAATCGGCAAGTTTGAAAGACAAGATTGTAACAAAGTCAATCTGCCACCAATGGAGCGGTACTTGAGCTTCCATAGATCTAGTTTAACTTGAATCTTTTGGATGATCTTGTCCCAAATTGAGATAGGGTGTCTAGAGAGAGAGAAGAATGCCCAAATAATAAAAACGAAAGGAGCCAACTGCACAGCCAAAGTCAGGGGCAAAGGAGATTGGCAATTGATTCCAAAAAGAAGTGTCTTATTATAGTTGGCTTTGATTCCCAAAGGTGCCTCACAACAATCCAACAAACAGGCAAGATTAGAAATTTATGCCTCTGAAGCATCGCATAAAATGAGAGCATCATCTGCATATTGTAAGTGGGAAACGAGAGAACCTAAAGCAGACACTTTAAAGCCTGTAAATCTGCCAACGTTCTGGAGCATGAGACTAAAGCACTCTGCATGGATAGAAAAAAGGAAAGGAGATAAGGGATCTCATTGGCGAAGACCCCTAGTTGCCTTAAAAAATCTAGCAGGAGAGCCTTTAACAAGGATTACAAAATGGGCATAAAAGGCACCCAAAAATCCAGCTCCTCCATTTTTCTTTAAAACCCATAATTCTAAGAATCGCCAACAAGATACTCCATTCAACTCGGTCATAAGCCTTCTCAAGATCCAGCTTAATAACCACTCCAGGAATTTGACTTCGCACTCTAAAGTGAATGCATTCTTGGGCAACCAGGATAGTATCAATAATTTAGCGATCATGGACAAAAGCAGATTGATTGGGTAAAATGAGAGAAGAAAGTACGGGTTTCAACCTTTTGGCCAAAACCTTTGCCAAAATCTTGTAGAGACTTGATAATAAGCTAATAGGTCGGATGTCAAACAACTCCGCAATAGTAGACTTTTTAGGGATCAGAGCAATAAAGGTGGCATTAACCCCTTTTAAAATTTCACCTCAACGCATAAAATCTCTGATCATTTAGAGAATGTCCAATTTTATGAGGTCCCAAAATCTTTGGAAGAACACCAAAAGGAATCCATCAGGACCCGAAGCTTTGTCACCTTGAAAGGAAAAGATTGTCCTCTTAAGTTCTTCTAAGGAAATATCACGTTCCAAAAAAGGCACTTGAGTTAGCTGAAATCTAAAAGGCACTTTGGATAAGATAGGGGTAAATTTAATTTTTCGAATAAAATACCTTCTTAAAGTGTGAAACAATAGCTTCCTTCCAAGCATTGCTATTATCAGTCTCCACACCTGAGATAGTGAGGCTGTAGATGTTGTTCTATCTTCTTCTCGCACTAGCTGTAGAGTGAAAGAATTTAGTGTTCAAATCACCCGCCCTAAGCCATTTGATCCTAGACCTCTGCTTCCAATATAATTCCTCAATTTTACGAAGGCTGAGGAATTCATTTAACTTGGATTTTATTGCCTCCCAGAGCTCGATAAACAAGGAACCAACCTGCTGAACCTGGTGATCTAAGAAGGCAATCTCCTCTAAAAGATCATCAATTTTAGCTTTATCATTTCCACCATGTTATCTATTCTATGCAGTAAGCTTATGTTTGATGCTTATGAGTTTTTTATGCAGTTGGAAGTCTATGGAGCCAACTAAAAAACGAATTCTGCCACGTGGAGGTGATTAGTTCAATGACAACACTATCTTCCAGCCAACCCAATTCCAGTCTAAATGGTTTAGGACCCCCTCTTTCCAAGGCAGTAGAAAGTAACAAAGGGGTATGATCCGAAGAAAGATGAGGGATGGCTTTGATCGAGACCAAAGGGAAGGACTCAGCCCAGTCTAGAGAGACCAAAAATCTATGAAATTTTGACATAGACAGGGAAGAGATAGAATTATTAGACCAAGTAAACTTGGTCCCAACAGTAGGTAATTCCATAAGAGACAAACTTTCAATTAAATGATTAAAAAGCCGCATAGACGAATTAATAGTCGAGCATGCAAAACATTCATCAAGTCATCTTATCAAGTTGAAATCACCACCAATACATACTGGAAGATTGAATTTGTGAATAACAGATTCCATATCATTAAGAAAGGCCTCCTTAGAAGCAAAATCAGTGGGACCATAAATATTAAGTAAACCCCATGAAAATCCACGGATAGGGCCATGAAAACCAAGAAGCAAAAACCTATCTCGAATGATAGAAACAAAATGTTGTAGGACCGTAGGGTCCCACAAGGCCCATATGCCCCCGGGGCCCCCACATCATCAAAGTTTCAATACTGGGAATCTTTGTGATAGCCTTAAAATATATTTTTATCTCTAATTATAAAATTTAAATCTTGAAAAATAATGTAGATCGAGCGTATCCATGAAAACTTGAAAGTCTTGAAATTTGATAGTCCAAAAATGTATTACGAGATGCACTATTTTCAAAACTTGAAATCCATTTTTTACTCTTGACCATGAATCTTGAGGTCGAGATGATAAATTTGAAGATATTTGGGCATCAAAACAACCTCTTCTTGTGAAATTTTTGAGGTGGGCCCTAATTTGATTGGTTAGAGCCTCGCAATTATATAAATTTTTTCCTTCATTTATTCATAGAAAATTTACGTTAATATCCCCCACTATCTCACGATTAAGAATCTACCCCATAAGTTGTGATTTACACTCATGTTCACACTTTTCATTTTTTTCCCCAAGTGTGCAACTGGATCGGATTTTTCAAATCAAACCAAAATTATTAACAAATCTATTCGAAAAATAAAATTTAAAATTGATTTTTATAAACCTATCGGCTTGAATTTTTAAAATCCCAAATTTATTTTATTTTTTAACAATTTGTTAAGACGCTCATAAAACAATTCTAAACTAGATTTTGAAAATTAGAGCCAATTTGCTAGTGGTTTGGGTTCGGATTTTGAAAGTATGAATCGACTCATTTTGAAAAAAATAGAAAAACTAAAAAACAAGGACATGAGCTTAAAATAAAACACATGACACATGGGGTATAGATTTTTAATTCAAATAAATAATAACAAATATCAGCATAAAACTTCCTTTGTTTATTTATTTTGGAAAAAGTTTATCTTGAGTCGAAGCTCTAAACAATCAAATCAGAGCCCACCTCAAAATTTTCATTAGAAGAGGTTGTTTTGAAGCCCAAATATCATCAAATTGATCATCTCGACATCAAGATGCATAGACATGAGAAAAAAATAGATTTCAAGTTTTGGAAATAGTACATCTTGTAACGTATTTTTGGACTGTCAATTTTCAAGATTTTGAAGTTTCTATTTGGACTGTCAATTTTCAAGATTTTGAAGTTTTTATTGAACGGCTCGATTTACACTAATCTTAAAGATTTAAATTTTCGAATTAAAGATAAAAATATATTTGAAGGCTATCAAAGTGATTTCCAAACATTGAAACTACACTTTTCCACACTATTTGAAAGCGCGCTTTATTTTGATGGTTTAGAACGTCGGCTCTGTATAAACCACACCCATTTATTTTTATTTTACCCACCTAAATGCCGAAAAAAGGTACTAAAAATCTTTGCGAGACCAATTTTGTTATTTCCAAACGTGAGGACTTTTTCGTTTTTTTCAACTAAAAGATGTCAGATTACCGAGGTATTTTCGTAATATTTTAAAAGGGGACATATAAAACGAGACATTCCACTTCAACTTTTCAACTGATTGAATCAAAAGGTTTCGAGGTTCTCACGTCTGGTTCTTCTTTTTTCCCTAAAAATTTCCCCTTTTTGTTAGCCTAAAAGTAACATGTTTGGGTATTTTTTTGATGTAGGGTTTCTTTTTATGGATTTTTTCTTCCATCCGTGAAGAATTTCAAGATAGCATTCTTTTATTCTTTCAATGTGGTCATCTCTTTGGGCTCAATCGGGATCCAAGCATTGAAGGAATCGAAGGTAAAAGTATGGAAATTACTGTGCTTTTTTTTTCCCCAATTAAATGTTAGGTCCAGGGTTCGATGTCTGTGATTTTTGTATTTTTGGTGATATTTGTTTTCTGTCAGTTTTGTTCATTGAAGCTTCACGCCATGGTCAATTTCTGAGATTTAATTTTGGGGTTTTATTTTGCATTTAGTTTTACTATTTTCTTGCAATTACAGTTTTATTTATTGTTTTGTATGTTTTATTTATGTGAAAATTTGCGACAGTGAATTTGCTTATTTTGTCTTGTTGGAATCAGCAATGTTTACTGATGATATGTCAACGATATCTATTCTAATTGGGGGAAGTTTTTGGCTGACAGTCATTATACTGAGTAGATTTAGGACTAGCAATCAATTTTAATCGGTAGTTTTAGGCGAACAATTAATCTTAGTAAGTTTAGATTAAAGTGTCTCAGCCTTTTTACATTCTTTTTCACGTGGCCAGTTGAATATTCAGTATTGTGCAATGTGCTTGTTGAATGCTTGTTTTCTGACATTTTTATCTTGGCTCTATTCATTAAAACATTATTCGAAGAAATTTTTTTATTTCTTTTTTTCTTCTCTTACTCTGATGGTTAACTGTTTAAATCGAAGGTCTTATGATCATGGTTTATTTGTGTGTTTTGCTTTAGTTCATTAAAGTGGCCCCCTTAGTACGAGTTTTCAAACAGAAATTCCCAGTCGATGTTACCTCCTGTGATGCGGCTGTCATTTCTCGGTGGTCATTATTTGTAACAGTGTTTAAAACAAGGACCAGTTCCCAAGCCCAAGTGAGGAAAATTGGCTTGGCCGAAGACTCATTCGAGTTCTTAAAGAAATGATATAGAATATTGGGAACTGGAAAGACTCGGCCGGTTCCCATGTTCTTGGTTCTTGACTTGGCAGCCCACTGAGTCTGAATGACTCGGGTGAGTGATTTCGAGTAGGACTCGCCGAGTTTTGGTTATTTGATTTTGATGATATGTTTGGTCTCGTTTTGGTGACCAATTTTTGGTGTTTGTAGTGATGGTTTATTGAGGTGATGGTTCATTGAGGTGTTCAGACTGTTGTTATGGGTACTGTACCGTGGTTGCACAGGCTAAAAAACAAATATAGTACAAAATTAAAGAACTGTAAAAAATTACAGGAAAGCTAACTGGCCTCTTCAATGCATTTCTGCTTGGAGCAAATATGGCATAGGAATAAGAGAAATCATTCTTCTCTACTATGTATATAATTTATATATGCTGCACTTTCTTAGCGCTGATCTTGGAACACATCATTTCTTTCAGGGTCTTATGGCTTGATTGCCTGCTTTCATACTTTCTCCATTGCTCATCAAAAAGGTATTTCACGTACTAATCTTTCAATTGCAGTTTCTGATCCTCTTTTATCTATTTCAATTGACTTTGTATTTTGTGCATTGCCATGCTTGCTACAGATTTGAATGGACACAGGGCTGCCATGGGTTCCTCAAGAATCTTCTCAGCCACGTGAGCATGGAGAAGCCAGTGCTGGTCCTGTTCACCCATCTAATCAACCAGATGGGTGCTGCCAAATATGCAGACGTGTCTTCTCATCCGATAACGAGATGGTACAGGGCTTTGAAGCACTATGTATATGCAATTCATGCAGAATCATGTTTCTTGATGATCTCAATACGACCACAAGGGACTCCCGCCGAAGAATACGCAGTAGAAATAGAGCTGGTTATATTGGAAGTTCAGAGTCTATCGATGACATCTTTTCACAAGAATTCTCACATTTAATTAACATGGCAAGGCAGACTCAGCATAACTTTATGGTTTCTGATCATGGGCTCCACCTGGATGTTGATGGTAACACCTTGCAACGAGACCCTAGTCCCTATTCTGCTCTTAGCTGGTGGCAAAGAAGGCGAAGGGCTTATTCTGATAATGAAAGTGAGGGTTTTGATAATGTGGAGTCCCTTTTTGGTGAGAGCGATACCAATGCCAGTTTCAGTGGGTATGGGGCTTTTCATGGGGAGAGTGATGGTGTATCATACAGTGCTTATGGGGCAAACTCAGATGCATCATTAGATGGGCAAAGCTTTGTTGATAGGGACATGTTTCTCCACCATGACGGTAATAGTCCGGCAGAGAGCGATACCGACATTGACCCAATGCATGCAGGCCTGGACCAGTGGGATTCTAATGTGGAAGATGAAGATGGTGAATGGGTAGAAGCAGATGGAGAGGAAGAGGCAGTTGAAACTACTGGACATGATGGTTGGGCTAGGGGTGCCTTAAGTGCTGATGAAGCTAATAATGGCTCTGGGGATTGGGAGCTTCGAATTCCTTCTCCACGAACTCGGTGGAGGATTCGCCAGAGACTAGAACTAGCAGATGGTATTAGATTGAATGTCCAACCCTATGTTCCTAACATTTCTCGATTTTTGGAGAGAAATGATATGCCAACTTATGTTGGGAATTCTGGAGATGATCTTGATTCAAGAAGCTTTGAAGAACTACTTGAGCACCTTGCTGAAACTGATAACTCTAGAAGGGGCGCACCTCCAGCCTCTGCATCTTTTGTTGGCAGTTTGCCTAAGGTAGTAATTGGTAAGGAGCATGAGAAGCACGGAAACTTGATATGTGCAGTATGTAAAGATCCTTTAACCAAAGACACTGAAGCAAATCAACTTCCCTGTTTGCACCTGTATCATCCATTGTGCATATTGCCATGGTTGAATTCAAGGAACTCATGCCCCGTTTGTCGATATGAGCTTCCCACTGATGATGTGGAATATGAAGAAGGAAAGCAATACAGTGGAATTGCAGTTCATGGGCTTCAACAACAGGGCCCGACTGAGGTTGGTCCATCCAATAGCTTGGATGAAACTGAGGGTGGAGAAAGTGGCAATCTGCAGTTGGGTTTTCTTGACGGTGCTAGAATAGAAGATGCTCTGGAAATTTCAGATGTTGGCAATTTAGCTGATAGTGATGATAGGATTGAGAGGATGTCTTTGGGTATTGGCAATGTGGACCAAGGGCCTCTAATTAACACAGTTGATTCTATTAACCCTTCAACAAGGCAACGTGGAGCAAGGGGGGGATGGTTCTTTTTAGCAACTGCTCCTATTGTTAGCATTGTTGGTATTGTTCTTGTTTTGTGGTTTGGGAATCCTCTGACTGAGGGAAGGCTACTCAGGGGTGCTAGACAACGAGACCTTAGGGAAACTTCTGGCAGCTCCTCGAGGGACGTGCATCATATGAATAGACCTAGGAGATGGTGGTCACTCTTCTGAGGAAAAAATTGATGTTCTAATTTATCGTATTGGGGTGTTGTAGTTTACCCTCTAGCAAATTTCTATGCTTCCATGTATCTCTTAGGAGAAACATGGGGATTTGCTTTTTTGCATGTGCGTGTTAATATATGTTGCAACCTGATTTTGATCAGGAAACTAGCTTTTGTATCCAGTGTACAAGAGTGAGTTGATTGTAATCAATTTTACTTGACCATAATGGAAAGTTGCTTCAAATCTGTTTGCTTTCTTAGTTAACTTTGAGGCTGATGGCTTGTATTGAATCTTTTAGAGTTGGTGAGCATGTATTATTGGTGTTGCAGACTAAAACATTATTAATGTCAGTGAGACTGAGCCTGTGAAATGGATTTTCAATGGTATTTTCAGGATATGTGAGTATGACCTCTCAACATCTTTATATAAGGTTCAGGATACCAGATCCAGCAAGGCTAAATGGATTCAAGCTTTGAAGCTTCATAGATGAACATTTAGTTCTTCTCTGCTTAAGAGCTAGGGTTTGTTGTTGATTTGATTCTTGGCCTGTGGTGGATTCCTGGAAGATTTTCTGGTGCTGAACTTTATAACTCACATTATTATTGCATTTCAGGGTTGTGAATCCTTGTGACAGGTCGATGGCTTAGCAGCTCTTGTTGAATCATTGATATCAGAAGAATCCTCAACTGCTTGGGTTCTGTACTTCTCTTTATAGCATTGTGCTGTACTTTAGTCGGGTACGTTTCTCGATAATGTCCTTAAAATTTAATATTATATTCTTTCACTAACCTATCACACTTTTACATCCTCTTCCTATGTTTCTAAGCTGTCTTAGTTGAAAATATTAGAAGTCAGTTTTCTTCAAAAAGAAGGCAATAGTCAAAACTTATTGTTAATTTTGAAACATTTATAGCAGGCATCGTATTACCAAGTGACTTGGATGGTGTCCTTTTTTGACATAAGTAAGAGAATTATAAGAATGAATAATCATGTTGTTGTGCTACTAGGTCATTGCTAGATCATGTGTTTATTACTCTGTTTGTTTTCGTTTTATCTTAATTTAGTTTTAAATATTCTCTTATTTTATTATTTGTATTCTTACATATTCTTACCCTAGGAGCTTTGCTGCATAGCATCTCCCTCTTATAGTTACCTTGTTAGTTTGTGTTTATCAATATATATTGGGTGTGGTTTGCATAAGGTTGCAACCTTAAACAATCCAATTAAGGTGCACATCTAAATTTTATTAAATGTAATTTTAATATAAAAAATTCTTAGGATGGCTTGAGAATCTATTTTTATCTCTAAGTATAAAATTTTAAACTCTCAAAACGGTTCAAATCAAGTAGATCTAAACACATGAAAATCTTGAAAATGGACAGTCCAGATAATGTGTTGCAAGATACACTATTTCACGGACTCGAAATCTTTTTTTCTTTTCATATTCATACATCTCATTGTCGAGGTGATCAATTAGAGGATTTTCCAACGTCCAAACAACCTCTTATGATAGGTTGTTGAGGTGCATCTTTAATTATACATTTTAAGGTTGCAAAATTATATAAACTTTTTCCATATATATTTGTGTCTATTTGAATACATGTAATGATTGAGCATTTTCGTCCCTAAGTTGTGGCACGTTATCTTTTAATAAAGTTAATCCCCTCTCAAAGTGACATGCCTCCCATCTTATTTCATTTCTTTCTATTTTAAAGCCTCCTTAAAATATGCTTTCTAATATTGTCGTGTGACTTCCATTTTTCTCCTCCCACATCTCATGTTTTAAACAAATTGCAAAATTCCAACATTGTATCAGAGCAAGGTTTATTTTTCTAACAAGATTTAGGGAATAAGGTTCCTAGATTCCTCCCTAAATCGTGATAGTTTATTCATAGAATGGATGACTCAGATTTATTTCTCTCACCTCGTAGATTATCTAAAATCCTATTGGTCATGAACTCATGATGAGTCAATATTTTGGATGGGCCGCTAGGGCCTATATAAGGAGGGGATCCTCTGTCATCTTCTTCACCACATTCAAGCCTCTCTCTCTCTCTCTCTCTCTCTCTCTCTCTCTCTCTCTCTCTCTCTCCTCTCTCTCTCTCTCTCTCTCTCTCTCTCTACGTACGTACGTACGTACGACGTACGTACGTACGTACGTACGTACGTACGTACGACGTACCGACGTACGAACGTAACGTAACGTAGTACGTA
>NW_006498122.1:2722292-2753634 GCF_000471905.2 Amborella trichopoda
AATTTAGTTAGTAGGTCGGGCCGTACGGTACGGTACGTACTAAGTAAGGGAGGGTACGTCCTCGTCGTCTACTTCTTCTCCTACCACTACTACTACTCCTCTCTCTCTCTCTCTCTCTCTCTCTCTCTTCTCCCTCCATGGCCCACTCTCTCTATCTGTTTCTCTCTCTCTTCTCTAGTCACCAAAAGGTGGGACGCACCATCTTAGCCTATAGGGGTAGCACGCCACCCAAAAGATTATAGAGAGTGCATGCCCAGCCCACAGTAAGACCAAGGGTGGTGCCTTTTCAATGCATGTTCTAAAGAGGTCTAAAAAGGGGTGTACAAACACCCAGTTCATTCTCTCCTACTTCCCCCTTACTTGCACCTCGCATTCCACCCTCTCTTCTCCTTTCCCCCCCTCCTTTACCCTTTAGGGGGCTGGGGGGAACTCTTCAAACACTCCCTAACGACACACCCCCTCCCACCCCTTTTTTTTCTTCCCTTTCCCCAGCACGCCCCAACATCCCTCTCTCTAATCACCCCTTCATCCCTAGATTTCTTCCCTTTCATGGTTCTCTCCATTACTTCCCCAACCACCTGGCCGGGCCTTCTGCCTTCTGCCTTCCCCGATCACTTCCTCACCTCCCCATAACACCATCCTCCTTAACCAAGACTTCTTCAACCTGCCCCCCTTAGTCGCTATCCCGGTTCCTCAACTCCTTGGTCTTGGCCCCTCTCCCACCTCGATACTTGCTACCAACCCAATGCTGACCCCACCTCCCACCCCTACCCCAAACCACTACCTCATTCACTCAATCCCCTTCTTCACTTGGCCCTGTTACTCTCCACCGATGGACACGCCCTCCTATCTCTCGTAGAGAAGCCAACTTCTCCTCTCATCTTCGCTACAACTCCTCTGACTCTCCACTCCGCCCCATCTTGGCATCCTCTTCATTGTCTTCTCCCCCGGTTGACTCTAACTTCATCACCGGCATATGTACAATGCTCAATGCGACATCCAACAAGTCCTCAAGGTGATGGTGTTCCAGTATGACGGCAATGAAGCAGACATCGACGCCTTCCTCTAAGTGGATGCTAGAACCAGATTCAAAGTAATTAGAAAAGGCAAAAGGGAGCTTTCAAACCTCACCTTCGGCATCTATCACGGCTAGACCAAACCCTCTTCCTCACCTGCCTCTCTTACAAATTCAACCACCTTGGCTCAAAAGCTCCCTAGGCGCTTCTCTAGACACAACATCCCCCCCCCGCCACCTCCCCCCCCCTCCTCCTCCTCCTCCTTTTCAATCCCTCATGAAAATACTTATGTGGGGGATTCGGGGTCTGGGTGGTCCTCATAGATGCAATTTCTCATGAGCCTTTCGCCAAAAACTTTCCCCTTTGGTTCTCACGCCCATTGAAACCAAACAACCGCTCTCATCCCTCCGCCAAATCCATTGGGTTT
This sequence comes from Amborella trichopoda, assembly GCF_000471905.2. Next base: position 2,723,736 of record NW_006498122.1, read on the forward strand.
GGGGATCTACGCCCTGTCAATGGGCTTTGGAAGCCAATGGGGTTTCAGAAGGGATTTGAATGATCTGGCATCCAACTACCCATGACCTCTCTTTGTAACAAATGGCGTCTTTCTTGGTAACTACCGCCCTTACTGGAATTTCTGATTTGTATGCCTTGGAAATTCACGGCTGTCTACTGTTCTAATTTAGATAGTTCCAAAGGCTTGCTCTGCGAAGAATTAGATGCCAGATCCTCCCTACCCCCTCAAGGTGTTGCGTATGAGGAGACTTTAATGTCACTAGGTGGTCTTTCGAGAAACTTAAGCTCCAGAGTCTCCTGAAGTATGCTTGACCTCTCGGATTTTATTTTCAGAAACAACGGATTCAACATTCCCTTCAAAGAGCAGTATACACTTGGTCTAACAACTCCACCCCCTCCCTTTCAAAACTAGATCGCTACCTTACTAGCCCTGATTGGGATGCTTCCTTCCTAGGCTCCCATGCCCTTGCTCTTCTCAAACCCACCTCCAACCATAAGCCCATCCTTCTCAATACTCAGCGAGCCTTGAGAGGGCCTATACCCTTTCGCTTTGAATAGCCTGGCTCAAAGAGCCAAACCTTCTCTCTGTAATCCCTACTTGGTGGGAGTCTTTCCCTGATCAGGCCCAAGGATGGGCAGGTTTTTGACTCCAACACAAATTGCAGCTCCTTAAAAAATTCCCTGAAAGATCGAAATTGGCACCTCCCTGGCAACTTCCAGGTTCAAAAAGAAGCCCTGCTTGGATCTATGCACAACTGGGACCTCATTGAGGATACTCGGGCTTTAAACTCCAATGAGAGTCTGGCTAGGTCTCAGCTCAAGCTTGACTACCAACTTATCCTCCACAAGGAAGAAAATTGTTGGTTTCAACGCTCTAGGGTAAAGTGGCTGAAAGATTGGGACCTCGACACAATCTTCTTCCACAAAATAGCAAACTGTAGGAGACGCGATAACACCATTACCCAAATCAAAGTAGGCGATATCGTTTTCGACTGACCCCTGCTAGTGGAAAAAGCCATCATTGACTTCTTTAAGCAGCTGTTTAATGCTCCCTTAGGACCTAAACTGAGGATGGCTGACCTTTCTTTCCAATCCAATCCCCCTAACCAAACCGTATGGCTGGAACACCCTTTCTCTGAACAAGATATCCTCAAGGCTATTAAAGACCTTGTACATGATCGAGCCCTAGGTTGGATGGCTACCCAATAGCCCTTTTTAAAAGCTTCTGGGATTCTCTCTGTCCTGATATGCTCTCCTTCTTCAATGAATTCCACAAAAGAGTAGTCCACAAGTCCATGAATGCCACCTTCATTGCCTTGGTCCCCAAAGTGGAAGGGGCCGATGAACTCAAAGATTTAAGACCTATTAGCTTGATAGATAGCTTTTACAATATCCTCTCCAAGGTCCTTGCCTCTAGACTCAAAGAGGACTTTGTCTAGGTCATCTCCCACCATCAAGGGGCCTTCGTCAAGGATCCCAGATTTTCGACAGAGCCCAAGTTGCCCACGAATGCACATTCAAGATTTCCTTCCAAAATTCCTAGCTTGATTATTAAACTCGATTGGGAAAAGGCCTACGACCATGTCGATTGGGCTATCCTTGATGAAACCCTCCTTAGGATGGGCTTTGGGAACCGATGGAAGACTTGGATCCGCAACTATATCTCTTACGGCTCGCCCAAAGGCTACTTCCCCTCCTCCAGAGGCCTCAGACAAGGGGCCCCACTATACTCATTCCTGTTTGCCATTGTTGCCGAAGTCTTAAGCAAATCTGTTGCTAGGATGTACCGACACGGCCTCTTAGAGGGCATCAATATCAGCTGCCAATGCCCAGAAATTTCTTACCTGCAATATGCCAACGATACCCACCTCTTTTGCGGAGCAATTGACCAACATGTCGACTCCTTCCTTCTCTTCTTAAAATGCTTTGAATTGGCCACGGGCATTAGGGTGAACATGGCCAAGTCCAAAATGATAGGAGTGTCCCTTGAGGCCCAAGCTATCCAGGACTGGGTCGACAGGTGGGCTTGCAATGTCAATACTATATCATCTACCTACCTGGGCTTACCCAAGTGGAAGGGGCCTATGAACTCAAAGATTTCAGACCTATTAGCTTGATAAATAGCTCTTACAATATCCTCTCCAAGGTCCTTGCCTCTAGGCTCAGAGAGGACTTTGGTTGGGTCATCTCCCCCCATCAAGGGGACTTCGTCAAGGATCCCAGATTCATCACGAAGCCCAAGTGGCCCACGAATGCACATTCAAGATTTCTCTCCAAAATTCCTGGCTTGATTATTAAACTTGATTGGGGAAGGCCTACGACCATGTTGATTGGGCTATCCTTGATGAAACCCTCCTTAGGATGGGCTTCGGGAACCAATGGAGGACTTGGATCGTCAACTGTATCTCTTCCAGCTCGCCCCAAATGCTACTTTCCCTCTTGAGACCTTAGACAAGGGGACCCACTATACCCATTCCTGTTTTCCACTGTTGCCGAAGTCTTCAGTAAATCTGTTGCTAGGATGTACCAACACAGCCTCCTAGAGGGCTTCAATATCAGCAGCCAAGGCCCAGAAATTTCTCACCTGCAATATGCCAACGATACCTGCCTCTTTTGCGGAGCAATTGACCAACAGGCCGACTCCTTCCTTCTCTTCTTAAAATTCTTTGAATTGGCCACGGGCTTTAAGGTGAACATTGCCAAGTCCAAAATGATAGGAGTGTCCCTTGAGGCCCAAACAATCCAGGACTTTGCCAATAGGTGGGGTTGTAAAGTCAGTACTATATCATCCACCCCCTCTGCATTGGTAACCCAAACAAGACAATGGGGCCACATTATCTACAAATTCGGCCTCATGTTAGCCAGTTGGAAGGAAGATTGTTGGCGGGTAGAATTACCCTCATCAAAGCAACTCTGTTCAATGTTCCTTTTTTCAGGTGTCGCTCTTTCACATGCCTGCATCAGTGGTCTCCTAGCTCGAGCAACTTAAGAGAAACTTTTTCTGGTCAGGCAAGGGACACCAAAAAATACCATCTCATCTCTTGGGACAACCGTTTTTTTTTTAAATGTTAACTGTTATATATAGTAAAGGGTCCCAACAGGGTAAGATGGTAGAACCTAGCCACTGGAGGCTAGCAGAGGTACAAGGGGGAGAGAGGGAGAGGGGGGAGGAGAGTAGGCAGAATTAAAAGGCCATCTTTTAGATATTACATTGATGACAAGGCAACCAACAAAAAGAAACCCATCCAAAAATATAAGTAGTCCTTCACTAAGGGAGCCAATCTAAATCAAAGAACTCCTTACTGGTTGCTACTGCTTTGGCCAGGGTGTCTGCATCGTGTTTTGCTTCCCTCTAAGTGTGCTTCCAGAAGACCCGAATTTCCTTGCAAAGGAGAGATATTTTGCCTCTTGGGACAACCATTTGCAAGCGAAAACCCCTCAGTGGCCTGGGGATTTGCAATCTTTAAAGGAATAATTTGGCTCGCCTAGGTAAGCGGTGGTGGCATCTAGCCACCCAAGAATGCCACCTGTGGCAAGAAGTCCTCCGCTGCAAATATCGCGTCGACCCCTCTAGTTAGCTGCCCCCTTGCAAATGTCAACAGTTCATCCTTAGGAGCTTGGAGATCCCTGCTTCGTGCGTATATTCTTTTCAAAGGCAACATTCGTTACCAGCCAAGGGCAGGTAATAGAGTGAAATTCTTGTCTGATCTTTGTTAGGTCACACTCCAATCATAGATAGTTTCCTAATCTCTTCATCTTGGCAAGGAATGCTTATGTGGCTGATCTTTTTGATTTGTTGGGTCCTTAAAGAGTCTGGAATCCCAATTTTTGGTCCCTCATAGACCCACGAGCTGGATGACTTCCTCAAGCTCTCCTCCATCATCCATTCCGTCTACTTCCCCTCCCATGGTAAGGACCAATTAATTTGGTCCCTAGCAGCATCGGGTAGCTTCTCTGTCTCCTCCTTTTACCACAAACTCCAATTGCCCCCGACCCTTCCCGCTTCACCTCCTTCTTTAGCTGCTAAGGCTTGGCTCTCTTTCATTCCCCAAAAAATCCAAGAAGTAGGGAGTCAACTACGCCTCAATGGAAAGGCAAGGTGAAGGACGACCTCTCTACGAACGCCGTTGCAGGACTGAAGAAGGTCTTCTTCCCTTCTTCGAAAATCAGTCCTCCCTGTGAAGAACCTTTGACATGCCAACAGCAAGGCATGGATGCTATGGCTCAAAATAGCCCAGCTATGGAGGCTTTCGTTGGCTTTATAAGGGCTTTTCTTTCTCCAGCACAGAATGCACCTGAGAGGCAGCAAGGAACCCTCCATGAGCAAGACGCTAAACGCGGAGGATATAGGGCCAAATAGCCCCCAAGTGGAGTCTATACATTCTCACGTTGATCCCAGAAGGATTAGATGGCTGATTGAGTTTTCGGATCAAGAAAGATCTGAGATGCAGAACGAATGGCAAAGCCTGCGAAGTCAAGATGTTTAACTAGTCCTATTTGAAAGAGCTCTAACCGTGGACCAACCTCAAAGAAGGGGATTGCATATCCCCAACCAATGCGTGTGCACGGTGGAAGAAGAGACCAATGCCCAGCCCTTCATCCATTGCATCTTAGCTAGGGAACTGTGGGGGAATCTACTCCCAACTCCTCAATTGGTCTTGGGAGACGCCAAGGTCAGTCCCACACATACACAGTTGTATCCAACCCCTACCTTGGCCCAGATCGGGCATCTTACTCTGGAAGGCCTCTGTGGCAGCCACACTGTGGGTGATATGGACAGAAAGAAACCACAAGATGTTCTGAAGGTAAAGGGCCTCCCCAGAGGTCTTGAAAGACCGCATCCAAATGATGGTTATCTTCTGGGTCAAGAACCACAGTTGCTTCAAGGACTTCTCCCACATGGACTTCTACCAGAATTGGCATGCCTTACTTTTCCCAAGGCCCTCCAGTGTTCCTTGAGCCTCTAGAGACCCCCTAAACCAGGCCAATCAAAACTAAACTTCGACGGTTGCTCTCTTGGCAGCCCTGGTCTAGCAGGTATAGGGGGCATTGTCAGGAATAATGAAGGCCACACTCTTTTCTCCTCCAAATTCATCGGCCATGCTGACTGCCACAAGCCGGAAGCGCTCGCCCTCGTCAAAGGTCTCAAGAACTTCAATCCCCTATGTAGTTTGGTTTTGATAGTTGAGGAGGCCTTAAAAAATGTTATCTCCTAGGCTTTGGGTTCTGCTACCTGCCCTTGGCGACTAGCACACATTTTGATGAAATTTTTTATATTTGCAAGCCTATGCTCATCTCATGGACACATATTTGGCGCGAGCTCAATTTCAAGGCCGACGCACTCGGTAAGGAAGGAGCTATTCAGGTGAACACATTTGGAACCTTTTGACATCTTTTTTGAGCTTTTGGTTCCTCCTTTCCTTTTTCCTTTTTTTTATCTTGATATAATGGATGTATAGCTTTTTGACTCAGGCCACCCTCTTGGTGGTTTTTTTTATAAAGGGTGGCCTATTTTTTGCAACTTGTACATTTTCTATACTAGACACAAACGCTAACAGCTTCAAAAAAAGGGGTCTAGCACCCCTAATCTTGTTTAGAGAATTCAGCAGGGCCCCAATAGGATTAGAGTTCGTCATCCGTCAAGTAATCGGGTGTGAGGTGTACTAAGTCCTAAAGGTGTGATCCTAGGCAAGTTCAAGAAAGTCTTTCCAGCTGTTTGAGTTTATTTTTCGGTCATTATTTGTTTGCTTATTTGAATTTCCAGGAACATTATTTGTACAAAATTTATCGTCAAAGGTTCTTTTTCAATCCTGGAATGAGTTTATTCTATTGGGAGTAAATGGACAGGTCCAATGTTGTATTTAGGACCTTTATTTCTTGTTTACAGCAATTTTATGTGGCACTTGTAAGTGGAATTCTGATACATTAATAGAAGAAAAGGAGAAACTTTTAATTTTACTCCCTTGAATTCTACTACATAACCACTTGTTTCACTCACTGTAGACCAGCTACAAAAAGGGGGCTTGCTAATCCCCAACAGATGCGACACGTGTAAATCAGTAAAAAAACCAATAGACACCTCTTCCTTCATTGGGATATGGGTGACTCCCTAATCTGTCCCCTACCTCTCCCCTCCTTGGTTGAGGTCCGGTATCTTCCTTGGTAAGTAGTGGCGGCGCTTCACAACATAAGAGAACCACCTGTAGCAAAAGGTCATCTGTCACAAATATCACTGTGAGGAATCAGCCTGGCTGTCTAGGGAGACTGTCAATGGTCAGTCCTCAGGGGCATGGCGTAGTCTGCTGACCAGATACCAGCTCTTCAGAGGAAACATTCGGTTCAGGGCAAGGGAAGGCAATAGAGTTAGATCCTGGACCAAGCTTTGGATAGGGAACTCCATCCTACAAAATTGGTTCCGTAACTTGTTCCTTTTGGCACTGGACCAATGGGCTACCTTGGCTGATCAGTTCGAAGACTTGGGCTGGCAATGCAAGGATTTGGACTCAAAATTTTAGATGGCCCCTCTGTTTTTTATTCCATAAGAAAAGAAAAAAGAAGAAAAACAAAATTAGAAAACCCCTTTCATATTGCGAACTATCGGACTTCGCGGTCCATTCCTCCCTCTTGCAAACTACCTTTCTTCATGCTACTGAAGACAACAAGTTGATTTGGACGCCAGCCACGAGTAAATTATGGTGTCGTCCTTTTACCAGAAGCTGTGACAGCCACCAACCTTCCCCTCTCTCGCTTCCATCGCTAGCAGAGCCTGGTTCAATTCTATTCCTCCTAAGATCCAAGTCTTCAGCTGGATAGCCATATCCGAGATGTCCCTCACTATAGACCAGCTACAAAAATGGGGCTTGATAATTCCCAACAGATGCGCCATGTGTAAATCAGTAGAAGAAGCCAATGGGCACCGCTTCCTCCATTGTGACATGGCATAGGCCTTGGTGAGGTAGTTGTTGCAGCTCTTCACATGGATGTGGTGAGTTCCATATCTGTCCCCCACCTCTCCCTTGCCCTCAAATCCCCTCCTACATTGAGGTTGGCTATCTTCCTTGGAAAGCAGCACTTGTGACCCACTCTATCGGTGATTTGAACTGAAAAGAATAATAGGATTTTCAGGACCTACCACTTGCAACTTAAAAGACCGGATCAAAGCGTTGGTTATTTTTTGGGCAGCGAACAACAAACTCTTCTTTCTTCATAAAAAAAGAGACCAACAAACTCATTTAGGTGCCACACCTACACAGATTTCTGCCAAGATTGGGAGGCAAGGCCCATTGCAGGTTCCCCGAGCGTCACCTTGGAGACCATTGGAGCAAGGCCAAGTTAAACTTTACTTTGATGGTTGCTCCCTCAGCAACCCCAGCCCAACTGGTATGGGGGGATCTTCAGAGACAAAGATGGAACTACCCTCTCTTCCTTCTCGAAATCCTTCGGTCATGCGGAGTGGAGGCTCTCGCCCTCCTTGAGGGCATCAAATGTTCCAATCCAGATTGGAGCCCTGTTTTGGTCATAAAAGGTGATTCCAAGAATGTCAAATCTCATGGGCTTCAAGAGCTTCATCATAATTATGGAGACTTGATCACATTTTTTACGGGATTTTCAATCTTTGCTGGCCCATGCGCATCTTCTGGCAACTAAAGTGGTGTGAGACAAATTCCAAAGCTGATAGCCTCGCGGATAATGGAGCAATTACAGGAACCATGCCCTAGACCTTTTTGGTAGCTTTTTCCCCTAAGGATTTCCATTCTATTTTGGTTTTTATGTTGGCTGCACCCCATTTTGTTGGATGTTTATTTTTATTTTTTTTGACAGCTCGTTGAGGTTTGTACAAAGAACCGAGATTGTGGCTACCACACTTCAAAAAAAAAAAGGACCTGCTCTGTGGGTGATTGTGGTTTGTACAAAGAACCGAGATTGTGGCTACCACATCTTCAAACAAAAAAAAAGACCTGCTCTGTGGCTGATTCTGTGAGTAATTGGCAGGCCATCCTGTCTTCTAAAACAGACTCAACAACAAGATCTAGCCTTCAGAGACCACCCGACCATGGGTCCATCAAACTCGACATAGATGGGTGCTGCCTTGGCAACCCTGCCCAGTTGGTTTGGAGGCATTTTTAGGGATGATCAAGGTCATTCTTTGCTGCCATTCCAACGGCACATAGGTATTGTTGACTCAACAATGGCTGATATTATACCCAAAGGGCAAAAGCAGTTCGATCCAATCTGGGGAAATAACCTTCAGGTGGCACGGGACTAAAAAAGCGATGTTATGGGCTTTATAGTCTGCTCAGTGTCTGTGGCGTCTCAAACCTTTGTTTGGTAACATTTTTTATCATGGCAGGTCTCTCTCTGAGTCACCTTCAAGGACATCTGGCTTGAGACCAATGCTATTGTTGATTCTCTTGCAAAGTAGCCGCTGCAGGTAGCATTTTAGTGAACAGCTAGAAAACTTTATCATCGCTACTTCTGGGGCTAATCACCCTTCGTTTTTTATGTACTTTGTTTGGTTTCTGTAGCACTGAGCTTGCGGGTTACTTGATTTTGTTCAATGTACAATTTCAGCATATGCAATACGAATAATCAACCTCAATAGAAAAATGAAAAAAAAGTGATGTGCAAGCTTCCATGGGCAAGGTCCTTCTCTCCTACCCCCGTGATGGCAGTCGTGGGGTCCCCTTCAACTACAATGTGGGCTGAAAAGTTCTGGAAGTGGACTCTTAAAACTGGTAAGAAGAGCAGCCACAAGCCTTGTCGGTATCCCCAATACTCGATGGGGCCCTTCAAGGCAACTAAGGTACCCTGTGGTCCCTACTCATGCCTCTCACTCTAGAGTATTAGAGCTCCCATCAAAATGGAGCTTCGGAGCTCCTTCAGGAGGGCACTTTCTGAGTCATAAATGGGACCCTCTGGAATAAAAATAGAGGTCACCACCTTTCACTTTTAATTACCAGTTCCATGGCCGTATATCCAAAGAACTCCTCTCAGACAACTATGCAAACAATGATGGAGTCTATTACCTTTTCGCCTGCATTCTTAGATCTTGAGTATTTACGTTTTGAAGACACTTGTTTCTCTCAACTCAAATCAGATGCCCCAGGAATGGCTAAGGGGCAAAGTAGCCTAAGAGCCAATAATGCCAACTATCAAGAGCCTCTGTAACAGCTTTGAGGTGTGACCCAAGAACATTGAATAGGTGAAGAAAGTAGGCCCAAATGGAGGAGGCAAAAGAATACTGAATAAAGGAGATGGTTGAAGGTCTCTGCAGTGTTGTGGCACATGAGACAGATATTAGGACCTGCATCGCTCTCTGTTGCAGGTGGTCACGGCCTTGCCTTTTCTCACTAAACGTACAAATCGTGCGACAGGCTGACTCTCAGTGAATTGTGGCAAGGGGTTTGTCAGCAACCATCTGAACAAGAGGACTCACTGGGGGGAAGGAGGTTTGCGTCCTAGATTCTAGATCATAGAGAGGTAGTCAGACTGCCGAGTGGGAGGAATTTGGCAAAAGGCTTCACTGAGAATCTATTGCTAGTGTCGTAGCACATAACAAGTCTGTCAGCCCAACCTGGGTATATAGGTCGACTTGGGCAAACGTGGTAACTGAGTTCGTAAGTTTCATCATCTATTAGGTCTCTATGCAAATCAGAGCACCAGCTAACCTGGTGCCCTTCTTTTGCATAAGATTTAAAGGCTTAGGCTTCTTGATTGCTGGATGCATTTGCTAGTCTTTGAAAGCGATCTTGAAGCACCATGTCCCTAAGTCATACATCTGACCAGTAAATTGTTGTGGCTCCACATTCTCTTATTCTTGTATCCAATGTTTCAAAAAATGGTTGTATTTTGGCCCTTTGGTTCCCTTTTGTATTTCTCTTATCCATCTATACAATGTCAACAGTATAAAAAAAAATGTTTAAATGGTGACTTTGGCTCGGACTTGCCTGACTCATGTGGTCCCAGATGGCAAACTCTAAAATAGGTGCAACTCTGTAGTCTTTGGTTTTTTTCACATATTTTTCTTATGAGATTCAGCCAAGTCAGGCAGTGCACTCGTTGAAGTCGGCCTCTAACTACTCCCCACCCTTTACCGGTTGGCTAGAAACCAGTTATCCACCATTGCTAAGAATTTTGAACCCTGCCCCCGGGGATGGGTTTGGACCCCTACCTTCAGAAGGCCCCTTAATGATTCCGAGTTACTAGGTTTTATTGATTTGCAGACCCTGCTCCACAACTTTTTCCTCCCTTCTTCGGGTTTCGATAAGGTGGTCTAGACCCTTTCCCCTTCAGGAGTGTTTTCAGTTGCCTCTTTTTACGAGGCTCTCCTCTCCCCTCCCCCCCCCTCTCCTGCCCACGTTGCTCTAAGGCCTGGATTCTCTGGCTCCCCCTAAAATCACCTTCTTTATTTGGGTGACCACCCATGAGAGGGACTTAACCATGGACCATCTTCAAAGAAGGGGCCTACAACTACCCAACAGGTTCACCATGTGTAAGAAATAAGCTGAAACCAACGCTCATCTCTTTCTACATTGTGACGGAGCGTCTTTCCTCTGGAGCTCTATTGTCCAACTTTTTGGCTGGGTTTGGGTCACCCCTCAGACTGTTCCACAACTCTTCTCTTCTTACCTTTCTCCCCCGTGGGCTAGATCAGGTATTATTCTTTGGAAAACTTCTGTGGCAGCCTTACTCTGGACTCTGTGATTGGAAAGGAACCAGAGAATCTTTAGGGGCGAATTTTCTAAATCCTGTCATGCTGATGGAAAAGGTGAGATCTTTGGTCATCTTTTGGGCAGCCAACTCTAAACCTTTTAAGTGTTTCTCAGTAGTGGACTTCCATCAAAATTGGAAGGCTATGCTTCAGTTAAGGCCTACCCGAGTTCCTAGATCAGCCTCATGGTTACCTCCCTCTCCGGGGTGCATTAAGCTTAATTTCAATGGTTGCTCCCTGGGCAATCCTGGACCCTCTGGTGTAGGTGGCATCTATCGCAACCATGCCGGTTGCACCCTCCTCTCCTTTGAGCAGTCCATCGGTAGCTCAGACTCCACCGAGGCAGAGGCAATGGCCCTCCTTCATGGCCTTCGACACTTCAACAGGGCCTAAGGAGACTCTCTGGTGATCGAAGGAGATTCTGCCAATGTTATAGCTTGGGCTTCTATCCTAGCCCATGGAGGCTAGAGTCCGTGTTTGACGAAATCCAACATAGGTGCTCCCTCTTGCAAATCGCTTGGAGGCATACATGGAGAGAGGCTAACTCCATCGCTGACTCTCTAGCCAAATCTGGAGCTCTGGGCTCAAAATCTGTGGACCGTCCACCGTAGATCACCTACTTTGGTTTTGATCCTAATATAGCTTTGTACTTCTGTTGCCTGTTATGGGCTTTATTTCTGTTGCCCTGTAAAGGGTATTACTGTCCTTCACCATTCCTTGTGGGAGGGCAACCTTTGTATTCTCTTTTTTCCTCAATACAAGTAAATATTCTCACAAAAAATAAAGTCGGTCTCTGACTCACTCTCGGGATCCTGGCGAGTCTGAACTTTTAAACACTGCTTGTACCACACCAAAAAGAACATCTGACACCATTAATGGCGTACCTCAAGTCCAAGGTCTAGTGTCGCCATGTTAACTTGGATTTTGAAAATTAAATTTGTTGAATATTTATTTTAATGACATTAAGTGGTAATTTCTTCAAGCTTATATTATGTTACTGATGTTTATTAACCTTTAAGTAGGAATTGGGCTTGGGCTCAAGTAGTTTGCAGTTGACTTTACCGAGGCTATATTTCAAGTTTGATTCCTACAACTGACCAACTTGAAAGAAACCCTTAAAAGTGCTGAAACTATATGATACTAAGCTTCTCTTATGGTGCTAAAAATTATAACATAATTAACTTTAGATGGTAATTTCTTCAAGTTACAGGTTATTAGAGTCACTGTAATCCTATATTTATTGCAAGCACATCTTTTTACGTGGAGATCTTAATCTCGTTGCCTGTGAGGAATTTGGAAGGAGAGAAACAAGAAAGATTGATGAATGATTTTTCACTTCAATGCATGTACTCTTTAGATTAGGATTGAAATTTGTGATTGTATGCTGTGGTAGTTATGCTCTTCTCTATATTGATCGTCTCTCATGGTTGCATTTGATATTTGTAGTTCCCCCATTCTTGTTTTTGCAGATGAAACTTGTCCCGAACGTGTTGATCCCTTCTCTTCCAGCGACCTCTCTCTCTCTCTCTCTCGCACACGAGCTACTAGCGATATTTGCTTGGAGCTTTGGGGAATCCTAGGGACTGGACTAGAAAAAATCCGAGGGCTTTATTTGTGTGGACTGCTGAACATATTTAATTCTTTATTTTGAATGTAACATGTTTAGGGATTGTATGACCATATATCTTTGCTACAAGGTCATAACTATTCTTAGTCATTAGATGTCAAATTGGATGGCTTGGGGTATGTTACGAAGTTCAAGAAATGTTTTTTTGAACTTTTAGTCTTACACACCCGATTTGAAATTTGAAGGACAAATAGTGATTATGACCTCTTTGTACAAAAAGTAAATGGTCTATTTATATATTTTTTCATATGTTTATCCCTTTTTTATTTTGTATACCTCCGGTGCTTGAAATTGGTAGGGTTTTAGTAATTTACATTATCACTGTGGGGATTTGATATTGTCTTAAAACACGTCAATTCTGCACCGTCCAATTAAAAAGTCAATGTCTAACATTGCAATTCTACAAGGTTATCTCTAAGAACCTATATCATTCATTTGGTTTTGGTTTGAGATATAAGCCAATTTTTCTTTTTTTTTTAGTTGTTCGTGTGATGATAAATCCATCTACATTTTGTTTGCAAATTTTGGAGTAAAAGAAATTATTTTTAATCCCATCAGATGGACTATTGGTGTTCATAATTTGGGTGCATGACTACCGGTCTTTATTCCAATAAAAATAATACTTTTTAAAGCAAAATTTTAATTTTTTTTAGATTGTGAAGATAATTGTATACGAGATTGTCTTTACAATCATTTTTGTCCTTTAAATTGTAAAAAGAAAAAGTTCATACAAAATTGCAACCTTAAAATGTAGAATTACTAATGGATAGCAAAAATCCATTGCAGAAGGTTATTTTAACGTAGAAAAACCCTGTAATTTTCGCCATTGAGATGTATGTATATAAAAAAAAAAAAAGAGATTTTGAATCTTAAAAATAATGCATCTTGCAACACATTATCTAAACCGACTATTTTCAAGATTTTCATATGTTTATAAATCTACTCGATTTTAGCCATTTTTGGAGTTTTAAATTTTATAATTAGATATAAAAATGAATTTTCAAATAATCCTAAAAAAAATTTATATCAAAATTACATGTTATGATAAAATTTGGAAGTACACCTTAATTGGATGTTTAAATTGGATAGTTGTAAAAATGCCATTGAATAGATACTATTCCAAAAAGATATATTCTCGAACTTCGTGACAATCAGTTTTCAAAAAAATAAAAAATTCAAACACACTTTAACATCCGTTTCACCAACTATATTCAGACAATTAAATCTAAGCCTCAAGAGGTACCTGTTTTATTCCAATTTTTGTAAAACAGCCTTATCATCTTCAGACAATTTTAAGGAAAAATAACAACTTGGATCTCAATATCCAATAAAAGGATGGTGTAAAATTTCTTGTTGGAGAGACTCAATTTGACCTTTTGTAGAGTGTAAATTGAATTTTTCTAATTGATCATCTAGATGAAGAGAGAGAACATAAAATTGAAAACTTTTTAAAAGAGCACTTTCACTATTTATGAGAGAGAGATGAACACAACATTCAAGCTAAGAAACATTTTATCAGAGATGAACACAATATTCAAGCAAAAAAACGTTTTATCAGACTTCACTATAAAAGTGAAGCTACAGTCACTGGTCAAACAAACATTTTATCAGACTATAAAAATGAAGGTTAAGTTATACTGGTTATTCTACAACTCATGTATAGATCCTCATAACGCAAAACATATATACCTTAAAATAGAGGGTCTATAAACAGTGATAAAGGACCCTAAACCCTCTAAAATTCTCCTCCAAAAAAAATAAAATCCAAAAATCCAACTTCCGCATAATTACATTCCTCCCGCAAATTATCAACTCAAATTTTCTCCTATTTTATAATTATATAATTTATATTATAACACATTCAACACAAATAAACTCAAGATTCAAGTTTGATCCCTAATTAATTTATGTCATTGTTCTGCTGTCCCCAAAGCTGTGCATATCTTCCACTCATTGAAACAAGAATGTCATGAGGCCCTTGTTCAACAACCTTACCATTCTCCAAAACAATTATCTGAAATTCATCAAAAAAATAGGGAAAATGAGCAAGTTAAAGCACAAATAAGATTGGAAGACGAAATTTAAAAAAAAATAAGTGAATATGATTTTTGTGCAGACGAAGCAAATGTAGCGAGAACATTATTTACATAGACTGATAGAGAGAAACTTGTAGTAAGGCCCACTGTGTATAAATATCACACAAGAACTAACGGAATTGTATACAATGAGACCATTTTGCATTTGATACAATGAGCTCACAATTATTTATAACCATTCGATGTGAAATCTGATAGTTTGTGTCAGAAAGTTGAGGATTTTTTTTTTTGAAGTTTGAGCTTGGTCAATGGAATAATGCATTCATCCAATTTCATATCCAATGATCAAGATTAATTGTGACTATCTTGTACCAAATATAAATGGTCTCATTGTACACTTTTCTAGAACTAAGTCCTTGGATATGGCAAATTTTCATAAAAATTAATAGCAGATGCAGTTCTTGCACAAACCCCCCCACTAGTGTATGGAAAAATAGGTGTGCTTTTATGTAGGGAATGATTATGTACGAGGTCCCTCGTAATTGATTATGTAGGGGTCCTCCCCTTAGAGAATTAATGTGTGTGCGAGAAAGAGAGAGGGGGGGTGGGGTTCACCTCATCACACTGCATTGCGGTTGTAAGCCTATGAGCAATGAAGATTGCTGTCCTGTTGTTCGCCAAGGACTTTAATGCGTTTAAAATCTCAGCTTCGGTTGTACTGTCAAGAGCACTTGTGGCTTCATCACACAGCCTGGCAAATAGATAAAACGGTTAGAATAGGTTGTCAAATTCAAGATGATAGCTCATCATATCAAGTACTATATGCATGTTATACAGTCTCCCTCTCTCACACACTCACGTACACACATGGTGCGAGTGCGTTTATAAGGACTAAACGTTGCCGCTACTCCCTTAGATTCCATGTAAGCTAAATAATGAAGCTCCTGTAAACTGCTTATAGATAACGGAAAAGTTTATATAGAGCCGAGGCTCTAAACGATCAAGTTTGAGCCTACCTTAAAAATTTCACCAAAAGAGGTTGTTTTGATGCCCAAATATCTTCAAATTGATCATCTCGACATCAAGATGCAAGGACATAAGAAAAAAAATGGATTTCAAGTTTTGGAAATAGTGTAGTTTGTAACGCTTTTCTGGACTGTCAATTTTCAAGATTTTCAAGTTTTCATAGATCTGTCGATCTACACTATTTTGGAGCTTTAAATTTTATAAATAAATATGAAAATATATTTTAAGGCTATTACAAAAATTTCCAGTATTGGAACCACATTTCACGACACTACTTAAAGATAGGCTCTAATTTGATTGTTTAGAGCCTAGGCTCTACACAGACCGCACCCTATAGATAATGATGTGAAATATTGAGTGTCTATGAATGTGGATTACATGTATTATAAGAAGGAATCTATTATAACAGGAACGATTTGAAGAATAGGTAGAAGGAAAAGCTCTCACAGAATAGGAGGTGCCTTCAAAAATGCACGAGCTAGGGCCACACGCTGTTTCTCTCCTCCACTCAACTGCAAAAGACAGTGTATCTCACAAACAGGATGCAGAAATTACCAGTGTATCTACTAAATGGTTATGTATTTCACACTAATAGATGGCAACATTTTAAAAGGTATGATCTATAGGAAATTGTAATCATTTACTAAATCCTACCTTGTTTCAGTTTGTTAAAGTACATTGTCCCAATCACCACAACAAATATGAATATTTCTAGTACCTTAAGTCCTCTTTCGCCAACCACAGTTTTATATTTCTCAGGAAAACGCATGATGGTATCATGTATGGCAGCATGTCGAGCAGCATCGTAGACCTAAGAAGAATAGGAAATGTCTGAAGTCAGTACCTAGTTGATTGTGTGCTTTGCAATTAATGGTCTTACCAATAGAAAGAAAATTGATTGCATGCCAAAACAGTCTCTTCACTAACCTCCTCCTCAGATGCTGATAATCGACCGTAATGTATATTGTGGAATATAGTATCATTAAAAAGTACCTGCAATGAAAAAATGCATACATAGGTATAAATTCAATGTTCGCTTTCTTTATATGACCTTTATAATCCAGCATTCAACTGTAGGATTGAATGTCAAGAGTAATTAACTTATTACATTAGTGCTACACCACACAAAAAAAGAATCAAAAACAAATTTATCATTGTTCCTTTATAAAATCCAGGAATTTAGTTCATCATCATCATCGAAACCTTTTCTCAACTAATTTGGATCGGCTACATGAATCCTGATCCGTCATTCTGCTCTATTAAGGGTCATTCCTTTAGTGATGCCATAAGTCTCCATATCTTTTCTCACTACGGTTAAATGTTCAAAAATGCAGATTCGAGCGCCTAGGTGTTTTGGGTGACGGGCCGCCTAGGCGGCCGGGCGCCCGTCCAGGAACAAGGTACCCTCCCAATCCTCAAAAAAATTGAAACCCCCCCCCCCCCCCTTTAAGTTTTAAATGAATATATGAGATTAAGATGTTACTATGTTAGTTTTATAATAAGACTTTACTCATTAAGATATCATATAATTAAGGATTTAAGAATTAAGATATACGAAATGATATCATTAATATGTTAGTTTCAAAACAGTATGACTTAATAATATTTACAATAGGTGTGAAAACCTCGTCAATTGGGTCGCCAAAAGTTCTCAAAATCAACTATTAGAAGCTCCAAATCCCCAACCACGAACTGTTGCCTTTGTTTTGGGAAGAATTGAAAAAATAAAAAATTCATCAATCTTTCGTTAAACCACAAAAGAGTGGTTTTTGGGGGGTTTTCTCACCCTAAAGGCCACGGTTTTTTTTTGGGGGGGGGGGGGGTTTAGAATACCCCCCAAAACCCTTTTTCCCCGTAAAAATTAAATTTTTGACCTGTACCGAGGTTTTTTTTCCACACGTCTGTAAAGTGTTACAGGCCGGCGCCTAGGCAGCCGCCCAGAGACAAGGTGCATAATGACCCCACCCAGACCGCGCCTAAGCATCCTTTGAATTTTTTCGCCTAGGCGGTTGGGCGGCCAAATTTTTGAACAATCTAACCATATCCTTTTCGGCATACCCTTTTGCCATTTGTGAGCCCTCCACTTGAACTAACTCTCAAAAAGGGTAAAAGGTAGGCCCAAAAGGACATGGGCCTAGCCAGGAATTTAGTTGCTTCCAGAAAAATTTGTACAAACTTTTAATTACATCTTATCATCCAATAAAATTCAACATTAACCGATATCAAGTTTTAGTCATTTGCTGGTTTCTTTGGGAGATGTCACAACTTATCGAAGTGTTGATATATGACAATCTAAGGATGTTCCGTCCCAAAATGGGTTGGGAGGTGCAAACAGGGAAGCTGAGCATTGGTCAATAGAGGGTTGAGAACAAGATATTTCAAGTAGAAGATGGGGAGCTTGTCACTGGAATGTCGTGTCCTGATCATTGTCCTTTTTGTACATTTTCTTCTTAATGAATTTCACTATAAAAAATGATTGTGAAGCAAAGAACTAATTTCTTTTCGGGGTCAATAAAGTCCTTAGCAGCTAAACAGTGTGGTAGAAGAAATTTTAGACTGTAGAACCAAGTCAAGGTTACACTTCTCATTCACTTTGAGACACAAACAAAGAAGCAGATGCATTAGCAAGGGAACGCGTATCCAAATATGGCCTAAATCTTGTGAGGCCAATTGTAGAGGCTGGTGGATATAGACTCAGTTTGTAAAGAAAGGAAACACTGTTGTGCATTAATTTTGGTATTGATGAAATTCAGAAGAAGTCCAGAACATTTATTTTAACTCAAGATGGAAACGAGGCTGAAGATAATACTCAGAAACTCACAGTATCCTGTGGTACAACACCGATTGATCTCCGGAGACTCTCAAGTGTCACATCCCTTATATCCCGACCATCGATTCTTATCTGTCACAGTAAAATTTCAGAATCCATAGATGTTACAAAATGTAACAATAGTAACATGATAAAATGTAACGTAACAAAATATAAAATAGTGTGGAGAAGTTAAAGATTCTTACAGCTCCTTTATGACAGTCAAAGAATCTGTACAGAAGTCTAAGAATGGTTGACTTACCTACACGTACATATTAACAAACTGGGATCAAACAGCCATGCTAAGTAAATAAGGCAATCCAGTAAAAAAAAGAGTTGGTTAAGAACAACAAAAACCAATATGTGTCGGGTTAAAACTTGGATCGATCACGAAGGTTGCTTTTCAACCAACAAAAAATTCATACAGTGATGTGTGCTATATCCATTAAATTACATGCTATTACAATGTAGATATCCATCTCTAAGGGAAAAGGAACAATGTAGAATTATTTATATAGATGCTGGGACTTTTCTCTCTCTTCACGTATGTGAAGCTAAGGTATATAGGAATCAGCTCATCGAAACTGGGTTCTGGGGTTTATATATCAAATCCTCATCACATTTTCTTTGGAGAACATCTCAAACTATTCAGACAGTCACATACAAATATCATTTGCCTCGGAGAAAAATACATTCTGGAGACATAAAAGGAGCAACTGAATCTCCACACACAGAAACCCTAGCTCAACAATGATTTGACCAAAAGTGTATCACAAATATTTCTGCTATCCACTTAATAATATTCTATAGACATTGAACGAATAACTGGTATATTAGATGCATTATTTAATGTTTCCAGACAAGAACATTCATTAAGAAACTGAATAACTGGTTTATTAGAGAGATGCATTATTAATGTTTCCAGACAAGAACATATAATATCATATAAACTAGTAAATTTAGGGAGTTTGTAAATTGGGGCATTCTTGCTAAACTATTCTATCTGGTGAGATCATTTAGAAGACGTCTAAGGCCTTACCACTGCCACTGGTTCCAACAATAGCTACACTTCTCCCACCTGCTACCTCAAATGATACTCCATCAAGAATATTGCGCTCTGTTAGATACCTAAAAAAGACAATAATGATCAAAACAAGTGACGAACAGCAAATACATCAGGCCCTCGTAGTGGCAAACATAACAGTGACAGAAGAAATGTGCAAAGAAAGGAGAAGGACATCTGCAGCTCATCCAAATCGACTCAGTACTTGGGGATTAGAATAGGCTAGGTACCAGACCAAATCTGAGTTTTAGAACTTTCTTGTAATTTCCTATATTTAAAAAATCAAATTACTAACTATGGAGAACATTATTTTTTTCTTAGAGAATAATTTAAAGGTAACCAAGATGGTCCAAAGCCCTGAGTGGTTGCAGCTTCAAAACTTACAAAGTTATTTCTTTAATTTAGAGAACAAATAGGTGGACTAGACAACGGAAAACTTCATAGCCATGGTAACCAATTTGGTCCAAAATTAATTGAATAGAAAAACTCAGCCATTTACTAATAACTTTTGAAACACCATATATTATCCTTGTTGAACGTAATCTAAATTTGATTATTTTGAAAGAAAAAATATGATACTGAAAGGAGGCATGCCTAGGCGAAACACCCTTTTTTTTTTTTGAGAAACGTTAACTTGGTATTAAAAGGTAAACATTTACATGATTATCAAAAATTGGCCGCCCACAAGTTGGGTGTTCCGTATACTTCAAAAAATGGCAGCCCACAAGTTGGGTGCTCTGTTTACAACAAAAAACAAAAACCAAAGAACAAGTGGGATGGAGGAGAATAGTGATGGAGGAGAGTAGTGTTGGGAAAGAGGTAAGAGGGAGGGATAAAGAGATACATAACAGAGAGAAAGGAAAGGAAAAGAAAAAAAAACATTGCAGGTAAAATACTTTACAATTTTAACAGAAAGAGAATTAAAATTCTGCAAAGCTGTATTCCTCCTGAGCGACTCCACACCAGAATATGCTTGCATAACCTTTCTAACCCACCTCTGAACTGTGGGGTCTACCATGCGAGGTAAGGGTTGTGGCTGCTGAAGCAGAAACTCAAGGTCTTTCAGTTTGTAGCTTAGGCGAAACACCATTTCGATATAATGGATAAAGTACATCTCCAGTATAAGAGACAATCACGATATCCTCAAAATTAGTATCATGTAAGCCATCTCACATGCATGATTTTTAAAACTCAATTTTGATGCTTGGCAGATTTGACATTCAGGTGCTAAGTATGCAATTAAAAGAGAAGAAGTTCAAAGGACTTGCTATACAATCAGAAAAATATTAAATTGCAAGAAAAATCATTTACCCAAAATATACATTGTCGAATTGGATGCTTCCCATACTCAATTGCAGAGGTTTTGAGTTGGGCTTGTCACTAATCTCAGGCCTTTCCTACAATTGAAACCAATGATGGGGATAAAGTTAGCTTATGGATCAAGCAAATAACATCAAAAGTGCGGGAGAAAAAAAAAAGAGGTCTTCAATGCCAATATTTTCTTGAGAATAAATAATTTTTTGGACAAGCACCACAATAACTTTTCTGGGGGCAATAGTTAGAAACAATATTTGCAAGGTGGGCAAGGGCACGAGTACTGAGGGAGCATGAAGGTTCTAGTCCCTTTTTATTTTTTAATTTTTTTTTTTTGGAGGTTACGAAGGTAATGAAGATTGAATAGGAAATGCCAAAGAATAACCGTATACATTGGAGTGCATTCAGTTCTTCAAGGCCAGTTTATCTTTCATACACTAACTCAAAATATCAAAAGCAACTAGCAAATATCAAGAAAACATACCTCAAGCAATGAAAACATGGACTTCATGTCAATAAGACTCTGTCGAGTTTCACGATACACACTTCCAAGGAAATTGAGAGGTAGAGATAATTGGAAGAGAAGCCCGTTAACCATGACCTGCTCCATTATAAACAACATATATATAGACACGTATGCATTGAAAAATTACAACATAAATTATCAGTGATGAAATGAAAATACAACATAAATTATCTTTAAAAAAACAAAAGATACAAAGTGCCAAAATCCATGGTTTTAAAAGGGTGTTACATACCAAATCACCAACAGTCATGGTCCCACTTGTAATTCCATGGGAACACAATACCATTGCCGTGGATAGAGCTGTACTAAATATCACATTTTGGCCGAAGTTCAGATAAGCAAGGCTACTTTGGGTTTTTAGAGCAGCATCTTCATACCCTGATAATTAGATAAAAATATTGTTTCCATCAGTTACTAAGCATTAAACATCAACAGAGATAAATAGAAAGATCTACAGTTCTATTAAGAGAAATCAGCACTAACTCTGCTATTCACATAATGAGATGAGATGAAAAGAGCATTCGCAATAAGACAAGGTCCAATGAAGTATCAAAGAACAAAGATGGCCCTTTTAGAGTGGTGGAGGATTTCTGAACCTTCAAGCAACTTATGGAAGACTGCTGAAGGCATCAAGTATGGTGTGGACCATGATGAATGGGTACGAAAACCTTCAAGAAGAGGAGCAAAGGCATAGGTCGAATGGCGAAGGATAGATTGAGTGAGAGAAAGGTTCATTATTAATGCATGTGTGCAGATTGGAGACAGGAAGAGAACACTGTTTCGGTGGCATGATAGGCTACATGATATACCACTAAAAGAAAAGCATCCAAGGATATTCGCTATGTCTAGTGATACAAACCCAATGGTGGCAAATATAGTACAGTGGCACAGGACCATGTGGTATCCATGCTTTAGAAGGGGCCTCAAAGATGACAAAACAGATGAATTCACTAACCTGTTAGCAGAATTACAGGGCATTTATTGTTAACCTTTCCTTCAAAAAAAATTACAGGGCATTTATTAGCTTCCCACTAGAGAAGATCGAATGATCTGGGCCACCAAAAGCAAAGGTGAGTTCAGAGTCAAGTCTTATTACAATAAACTCACATGCATACCCTTAGAAAATAATTTATCGTACAGGATTCAGGTTATCTGGCCCCTCGTAAAACAATAGCCTTTGGATGGCTGGTTTTATTGAATAAGGTCTTAAGTATCAACCATTTCATCAATCAAGGTATGTCCGTGCCGAATCGATGTACTATGTGCAAAGAGGATGCAGAGTCAGTGCAACATCTGTTCCTTCATTGTCCAGTTGCTGGTGACATCTGGACAGCATCTTTGGAGTTATTTGGGATACAATGGGTAACAATTGAGTTGATTGAGGATGTGTTTAATCAATGGTTCACTCCACAAATGCCCAAACGAAGCCACATATTATGGAGGTTGAGCCTAATTGCTTTGATGTGGGAAATTCAGCTCCAATGCGAGAGAAGGATATCTAAAGAAAAGCAACATTCTCTGACATGGCTAAAAGAGAGGATAAACACAACTATTATGTCCTGCATGTTGGCATGAAGGAATTTTGAACTTAAGAGTCCCAGTGGCAGCTTATCTCAACGAGTCACATAAAAGGAATGCCAGATCTGCTAACTCGATACCACCTATTGAAGTTGCAATCAAAATGGATTTTGATTGTAGTGTTGTTGGTAAGAATGGATGTGCCGGAGTTGAAGGTGTGTTCCGGGACCACCTTGGAAGAATCCTTAAAACATTCTCAGGCCCCATTCATGCTTGCAATAGCAATGAAGCCCAAGCCAATGCCCTTCTCACGGGGCTGCACTGCTTGGATCCATGTTGGAAAGACACCTTAATGAAGGGGACAGATTTTATGTTTTCACTTGGCAGCCAGATGTGCAGATTATCCATGGAGGCCGAACAATGTCTTAGACAAAGTATTTGACATCATCAGCAATTCAGAGCCTACTTTCAGCATTGTTGGTGGCTAATAAGGTTTCTGATTACTTGGGTAAAGAGGGTGTTTATAAGACCTTCCTCGTCATTCAAATTACATATTATATAAGCCCATTTTGCCTAGGATACATTTTTGTACAGGCATTATACTTGTACACCCAACTTTGTCTTCAATGAAATACCGTTAATTATTACCAAAAAAAAGCACAAGGTCCAAACCATTGAACAAAACAAGGTTATTGAGATCATCATCATCATCAGAGCCTCCCAACTATAAAACAAGGTTATTGTGATACAGGCAAATAAACCCAATTACCAAATTCAAACTCAGTAGAGGATCCATATAGGAACCATTGTCAATAATTAAGTACCAAACAATTATGGATGCAGAAATAAAATAAAAAAGGCAACTTAAGAAAATAAAATTAATTCAAATGCAATGCAATGTGCTGCTTCGACAACCAAAAGAAACATTATACATGTCAGTCACTTGTTTTTCAATCCGTTCCATGTGTCCAGCCCGATATTTCAAAACCTGGATTAGTGGGGTGGATCGTCGGCCCCACAGATCCATGCCGGTTCATCAATCCGCATCCGCTTGAATTGGCAATCTGGAAAAAATTTAAAAGAGGTTTATTCCTTTTTTTATGGTTTTGCTCTTCTTTTTTTTTTTCTTTTTTTTTTTTGCATGGTGGGGGGGAATGGCACCTGTACCTTCCTGAAACTAAGAGTCCCAGCTGATTCCAAATCCAGAATGGCGATTCTGGATCGGGATCAGTGGGTTTTAAAACAATGGTCCAGCCTATTGGACTGCTGGATATGTCAAAAGTGCTAGTAGTCAAGGATCATTGCTCTATTGTCATCATTGTGATCATAATGCTTGGGTTGGGGTGTTGGAGACTAACTTATTCAGATGTTACATAAACAAACATTCTACTATCTTGGGTTTTTTCTTTTCTGATATATTTGTTAGGAAACCATTGGATTGTAATCATGATATACTTATTCTTTAAAAACTCATTGCATTGTAATCATGATATACTTACTCTTTAAAAACTCATTGGATTGTAATCATGATATACTTACTCTTTAAAAACTCATCATATTTTCTGACTTCAAAAGCCTCATTGTTGAAGTACTTGACAGTCTGCAAACACAGGGCCCCACTGCAATACTTAAGAGAATTTCTCGAGAATAACAATAACATGAGAAAAGATATTGCGATAAGCAGGGAAACAAAAGCTAAAAGAAGTTTTCGAGAATTACATAACAAATAAACATTAAGTACAAAATAGTAAAACTACACCTCATAATTAATTAATGAATCGATTGCTCTTGAACTCGCATCATTATCAGCTTTATTCATTGCCTGTCGAAACTTAGTTCGCCACTGAACTACGTAAAATGAGAAAGCACATTAGAACACAGCAAACTTTCCTTTATGATCATAGGAACTCCAAAAGAAAAGAAAACAAGTCTACAGAGAGCCCCAAAGTCAACATTATTAACAGGAACAACCACAGAAGAGTTGATGAGCATGCTATGAGATTATCTTTCAAGATCATAGCTCCTCACCTGAG
Organism: Amborella trichopoda; assembly: GCF_000471905.2. The sequence goes on from NW_006498122.1 coordinate 2,748,419, forward strand.
TAACAACCAAAGTAAATGCAACATAGGCAGCCACAGATAGAGATGTGATCCAAGCGAAGGATGTTCCATACTTGTAAGCAAGTATGCCTGATACCATAGATATCTGAAGAAATACGTTTTGCATTCAGAGAAGTCCTATATCTTATTCATATAATAATCTCACAATAATGAACAAATGACCATCACCATCCAATTGGCCATCATGTTAATGAACAATTGACCATCCATTATCATGAAGAACAGTGATAGGGAGAGAGTTAGAAGCATATCCTGTTCTGGTGGATCCCACTTTCTCTTGATCACCGCCCATAATTTCAATGGACAGGGATGATCCAATTGATAGATAAAGACTATCTAGTATGAAAAGATCAACCTGAGTATAGTAGCTTAAAGATTAGAAAGGTATGGAACATACCTCTAATATGGTGGGAACTACGTTGAATACCATTGCTGTCAATATAAAATTTATTGCACGACTACCACGATCAATAATGCGATTTAATGCACCGGTTTGCCGACTGCATTTACAGAACTGGATCAGTAAGAGAGTAAAAACCATTCAAATGCCCTCTTTACAAATAAACAAGTTGATCCATATGCATAAAATACACGAAGAATGTAATCATTGAAATCAATGAGACGAGGAACAATACCTCAAGTGATACCGGAGATCAAGGTTATGCAGATGGGCAAATACCTAGAGAAATGAGATCTAAATTATGGCTCGTAGTATGGAAAAGAATCTGAATGCTAATGTTGCAGGCATCAAACATAAGAGGTAACACATTTAAAACTTAGAGCATCAACCACACATGCAAAATGCAAAACCATCCACATGCCATATAAAAGCATGATACTGATAGCCCACAAAAACTGGTATATCAAAAACTGATTTTCATGATTTTGACACATAATGCACAATATGCTCCTGCCTTTTGGTCCAATAGTGTGACATGGTTGCAAAGGGAGGTACTGGGTTCAAACAATGAGTGTTTCCCTTAAGAAATCATACCTATTATGAAATAAAATGTTTTTATTTTTTTTGAAGAAATACTATGAAAGAAATTTTTTTTTTTTTTTTTTGAGAAAAGGTTAACTTGAAAGAAAATGTTTACTTAGTGCATTGTACGGAACAGTGATACAATGGAGGAAGATCATCATGAAACAATACCAAAGGCACCAATGCGGCTTTCTTCTCTTTTTCTTTTCTTGTTCCTTTTCAATGTGTCAAATAAATAGCAGGGAGTCATCATTTATCATCCCTAATACGAGCTCGTGAATTAACAAGAGCCAATGTGATGGCCATGCAAATAGTGCAGTAAAATAAGGCAGTCCCTCTTAGACAGAGCACCAATCATTGATAGGCCTTGTAATGGGGCAAACAATGTGACCTGAAGCCTCTAAAAATTCTCCACTGGTGAGAAGTGATGACTCACTAATTTACATAAAGCATGGGAAAAGAGGTAAAACTAAAATCTATGGACATGGAACAGTGGAGATCATGCATTCATGCAATCTACCATTTCAATTTCCAATAATTTGTAGAGAAGGCTTACCTTCCTAGACACCGTCCGAATAGCACGTAAAGCCACCTTTGAGAACAAGGCATTACGTAGCTCTGTAAAACATGATATCCATGCTACAAATAAGTACAATGATTTTACCATATTTCTTTTTCAAAAAAGTTGACAGCATTGTGAATGATTTTGCCAAATGGCTAGCTACATTAGCATACAACACTGTTCAAGAAAACAATCACTGAAAGTAATAAGCCAGACCCAGAAAACTGATGGTTCGGTTAGGATTGACAGCTTCACATTTTAAATCTTTTTGCAATGTGAAATTCTTGCTATAATTAAGCATAAAAAGAAAATTTACGTTTTCTTCTTAAATATTTCAATATGCATAAAGAGAAGTTACCATTGCAGGCGGAGGCCCCAGCACGAGCTATTCCATAGCCAACTAGGACAGCTGCAGGGCTCACAAAAAGTGCCACAGCAGTGGGATTGGCAGCTGCAAATTCTGAAACTGTAACCCCAGCAACAGAAGCAGTTAACCAATCTACGGCTAGCTTGAACAAGAAAGGTACTTGCACATTAAGAACCTGAAATTCATTTTAAACACCCAAGTTTTAGGTGTTGGAGGAATGACTCTTCATCTGCGGGTTCAACATCATGTTCAATTCACAGAAAGAAAAGAAAAAAACAACAACTAATGAGAAGTAGAGCATTTTATTGATAACTTGATTAGAATGTGATACATTTCATTTAACAGATGACTTTTTTACCAACTGCAAACAAGCACAAGTTAAAATCAAGGGGGTTCAAGCAGCTAGTTCATGCAAAACATTGAAAGGGAGCAGTAATGTGAATGCAAGAAAATACTATCTTAGAGAACAATGAACAACGGGCTAAATGTCATTATTCTGGCATAGCACCTCACCTTAGCCCCAACAAGGAGACCCAAAGCCATGATAACTCTTGCACGAAATTCAAGGTTATCTTCCAGCCATAAATATTTTGCAAGGGTCCGAAGGATTTTCATGTCTGCTACTTGCTCTGTTTGTTCTTTTTTGACGACATTAACTTGAATTTGCTTTTCACTTCCATTAACTGGCTTCATGCCTGCAGTCTCACTAGCGGATGTTGAGAATGATGCGCAGGTCCAATGCAGATAGTTCTGCTTGCATAATTAAATTATGCGAGTGATGAGAACATAACCAATCCAAAATAAAATGAAATTATAAAAGGAAAAATCGCAAACATTTCCGAAGAAAAAAAAAAGGTAGCTGTTTTTTATTACAATCACAATAAGAGTCCCAGTAAATAATCATATATCATTTTCATGTGAATGAAAAAGCAATGGAAAGTAGATTATAATCCAATTGATTCAGATAACATAGCCTACTGGAATCATCACCATCTGATGAAAATAATGGCAAATAATGGAGAGAGTCGGATTACCAAAATAGTAAATTTCCCAACTTTGAGTTACATACTCTCTCCATAGCCATCCATCAATTTCATTGCCAGTTATAGTCCATGAGATTATAGCATACTCCTGTACTTCCCCAAAAGACGATGAAAACATATTTATTCTGCAATGTGCTTCCAGCCCCATAGTTAGGAGTGTCAAAATCAATAAATAAATATCCCAGCAAAGAAGCATCCTATGCAAAAACAACATGTTCACAACTCAAGGTGGGAGTCTGGTGGCCAAATTTCCTGAACACAGACCAAATGCATAAGGTTTCCATACATGTGGAAAATGAGTCTTTTGATATTATTGTTTTGATATGGCCTATTTCTCAGGTTATTTCTTGTCCCACAACAAAATAAATATCAAACCAACATAATACATATGTTTTTATAAGAAAAGGAAAAACCATAATAGGATACATAGAATTCACAATAATTGATCAACAATAAATTATTTGATTGGATAAAACAAGAAAATGTCATCAGAAGTGCACAATTTCAAAATTAAAACCCATAAGTAGTGCTTAAAGCACAAAGCATCTAAGAATTAGCCAAGTAAACAACATATGTTTGTGCATTATTTAGATCATTTTCTCAATGGAAGAAAAAATACTATGCATTTTTGGAGTGAGTTTAGAATTTCCTGTGTAAAGGATAAGCAAATCAAATGAAACAAATGCCATGAACCCTATACAGTATACCCTCGTGAGATGCACAATGCACAATTGTTACAGAACAGGTGAACTAGAAAGCTCATATTTGAGGCAAATAAACAAGTTCGAAGAATTGAAGTGGAAAAAAAAAAAAAACAATTGGAGTAATAAAAAATATTAATAAAACACATGAAATAAATAAGAAATGTGATGAATGAGTTATCTGTGCCCTCCAATAAGAAGCAACCATAATTGGTAAAGTGAAAAAGCTCTACTTCAGGGACTGCTTCATTTACTAAGAGTGCTGAATTGTGATTGAAAAAAAAAAAAACAATTGTATGCATAATGATCTTCTGGACATTTATTAAAGCATAAAAAATTACCATTTCCTTTGATGAATTGAACCCCCTTGGAGAAGCGTCATGTAAAAACCCCTGAAACTGCTTAAGAGATCTCCCTTTCAATTGTTGTCTCAAACTCTTCGAGGAACCTGTAGATTCTTTTGAATATCCATCTTCCTCAAAACCCCTCCTGGTAAAGGCCATCATAGCATTTTGATCGTATAGAGAGAAAAATCTTTTACACTGATTTCCATTAAGGAAAGGCCTCGAGTATCCACCAAAACGAGCTGCATCGTACAAAAGGCTGCGAATATGAAGGCATTTTCTCTCTCCTCCGAATCGGTAGACATTGTTGATATTGTTGCAGGCCTTGAAGCACCTCATAGCGGCGCGCATACTGCTTTTTGACATTGCACCTAGAGAGAGAACGCGGTCAAACTGATAATTAAGGGGAAACTTCTTTAAGCAAACGAACTTTATTTCACATTGTCGAGAGAGAGAGAGAGAGTAGCAGGGATTCACAGAAGGCGAGACATGGATTTCTAGAGAGAGAAAAGCATAATTTCACAATGACGCGGGAGAGGGATTTCTCGAGAGAGAGAGAAACGCAGAATTTGACAATGAGGAGGGATAGGGATTTCTAGAGAGAGAGTAGCAGAGATGCACAGAGAGGCGCGAGATGGATTTCGAGTGAGAGAGTGGAACTTCCGGGAGAGAGAGAGGGGGAGGGATTTATATAGAAAGAGAAACAGAGATTCTGAGAGGGGGGAGATTACAGATAGGAGAATGTAGGAGATCAATGGAGGCTTTCTCGAGAGAAATTTTAGAGAGAGAAACTGAGGATTTCTAGTGTGAGAGAGGATTCTTAGAGAGAGAAACTGGAGATTCCTTGTGAGAGGATATTTGTAGAGAGAGAAAATGCAGTGGCGGGGTCGCTCGTGATTCGGTGAAGTGGTCGCAGAATATATAGAGGGAAAATGTTTGCTTTACAGACGGAGAGATATATGCGTGGAGAAAGAACCAAATTTTATCCATATCTTTCTGTTCAATTGACAGATTGATCCTTAAGAAGAAAACAGTATTTATGTAGTAAAAGACGAAAATGCCCACCTTGCTGTGCATGACTTTTTGCCGCACCTTTAGTTGACAAATAATACGTAATTTCCTCCAATTTTGCAGCTTGAATATTGCGGTTGTAAAAAAAAAACTAGGATTTCAAACTAAAATTATTTAGACCGTTTATT
>NW_006498122.1:2754363-2787353 GCF_000471905.2 Amborella trichopoda
TATATATATATATATATATATATATATATATATATTATTTTTACTTTTTTTTAGCTTCAAAATTTATTATTAGTGTTAGAATTTGATTTTTTTTTTTAGCTTCAAAATTTATTATTGGTGTTGGAATTTGATTTTAGAACCACTATGAAGATTTCTCTTGCTAAAAGTGCTTTTTGAATGAAGATTTAATATTAGGTTTTATTTTATTTTCATAAAGCCTAGGTTTTATAGAAATTTCATCTTAAATTGTTCTCTAATTTTTTTATCTAATAATTTATTTTTTAGAATATTAAATAAAGGACAACTACATATAATGGTGCAACCTTGTCTTGTAGAAGTAGCGTGCACATCAAAAACCAAGTAGAAGAGTGTTTTGAAGTTGAAGAACCTTCGAATTTATCATCTCGATATCAAGATGTATGAATATAAAACATAAAATCAAAATATTTCAAGTTTTGAAAATAGTATATTTTGTAACAAGTTGGCTTGTCCGTCTATTTTTTAGATGGAATTGTATACAATGAGAGAGGTTGTGTACAATAAGGCCAACTGCTTTTGATACAAGGTGGTCACAATTCGTTACAATCATTTGATGTGAATTTTGATTTTAGAGGTGCGGTGTCGATATAGTATAAGGTGACACCCTATAAATAAATCCCATCTCTTTTTCTCAATTTGAGATTTTTTTATCTAGTAATTCCTAATTTTTTGATGAGAACAAAATTTGTGCATAAGCTCCTTTAAAATTTTCTCTATAAATTTTCGTCCTTTCCCTTTTACTTTTATGAATTATCCACATTAATTTGATTTAGGGAAATTTATCAAAAATATTGTTAGGTGATAAAATTATTGAATATTTTCCTATTTTAAATATTTAAAAATTCACCAAATTGTGAATAATCATAAGTTGAAATAGCTTAATGGGTAAAAATATAACACATGAAAACGCATTTCTTTAAATATTCTTTGTAGCTTTTCATCTTTGAAATATTCTCTTCAACTTTTATCTTTGATTTGGACCATACATGTATACAAAGGTATGGTTTGTGCAAGCCCGAGGTTCTAAACAATCAAAGTAAGGCTTAACTTCAAATAGTGCCGAAATATGTTGTTTTAGTATAAGAAATCTCTATGATGGCCTTAAAATTTATTTTTCATCTTGAATTATAAAATTTAAAAATTACAAAATAATGTAGATCAAGTACATTAAATAACTATTGAAAATCATAAAAAATGACAGTGTAGATAAATGTATCATAACATACACTATTTCCAATACTTTAATTTTATTTTTCTCATGTCCATAGATCTTGAGGACGATACGATTGAATTAAGGGTTTTTGAGCATCAAAACAACCTCTTATAGGGAATTTTTGATGTGCATCTCAATTTGATTGTTTAGGGCCTCACCCTTATATGTACTTTTTTCGTGTATATAATGTTATCTATATCTCATGTGTAGCTTGTGAAAAAGAACCACATGAACCTACTTACTCAATGGGCTAAGTCATTGTTCAGACTTCCATACTGTATTTCTTTTGACATGTGACCTTTCATCTTTCTTGCAATTGTATTGAGTAATTGGATTAAATCTAAGTAATGGGCTTTAAATGGAATTTTCTTCTACTACTTAACTTTTATTTGTTTTTTGGGTGTGTTAAAAGCGGTAAGTTAGTGGGGATTTGGGCCTCTACCCTTTGGTGAGAATGGAGTCAAAGACCGCACTATGGGACTCGGCATTAATACCTAACCTTTATTGAAGAGATGGGACTTTTGAATCTAACTTGGGGTGAGGTTTGTATAAGGTGCCCACCCAGTGTTTGCAATAACAGCCGGTTCAAATAATAACTATCCAGTTAGATCGGAACCTGGCACTGATTAGTTTTGGTTTTTACCGGTTTTGGTGATTCGGTGAGGTATTTTTAAATAAATTAAAAAATATATAAAATCCTAAAAACATATGGAATTTGTTTATAACATGTTTTTGTGTGTTTTTTTTTATCATTTTGGAAAAGATTGAAAAATATTTTGTCCATGAATACTTATTTTTACATCTTTTTTTTAAAAAAAATTAAAATTAAATATACCCTTTGGCACAAATTGATTTTTTAAAATACTTTTTATTTTTTGTGCTAATTTTCAACTTCATTTGGATGTATTTTGCCTAATCATGCTCTAAATATATTTTTAATAGTTTTTAGATTGTTTTTATATTTTTTTAACATTTTTTTGACTGCCCGAGACTTGTCTGGTTAGGCCGATTGAACCGGGCGATTTAGTGGTTACTTGGAACCTACCCTTGACCGGTTTTCGGGGCCAGTTTGATTTTTCAAACACTGGTCAAACAATATAAGTAAAATAAACTTCCATATTTTTGTGAAAGATGCAATTCACATGTTAAAATGCTTCTTGTAGTTTGAAAATTCATATTTAATTGTTGCCATCCTAACATCAACTGTCTTTATCAACTATTAACCTTGATTAATGTTGTATTGCTGTTGATTATATTGCATGGCAATCAACCGTATTTATCAACTATTAAGCTTGATTAATGTTGTATTGTTGTTGATTATATTGCATGGCAAAGAAAGGTGGACTGCATACATGAAAAATGACTATTTTGAGCCCATACAATCATTGAAAGATCACAAACTAATGCTGATGACTATTTTGAGCCTACACAATCATTGAAAGATCACAAACTAATGCTGCTTTGTTATATGGATGGGTTTCCATGAGTGACTCATATGTATATGTGCGGCTCCCGCTAAAATTTACTTTAAAGATAGATTTTTTATCTAAAATTTTAGGGATTCATCATTCAAGCCAAGCTGGTTACAAATATGAAAAATAAAAATAAAAAAATAAAAAAAATTAAACTTTAAAAGATACATTTTTTTTGGGGTATTTTTGGCACCTTCCATATTGAATTTGACCCGATGTGCTTTACACAACATCCATCTTAAGCTGGCTCTTGCACCCGCTGACTCATATAACACTTTTCCTTATCATGTATTAGCAGTTCCTTATCATATGTTAGCAGGTACAGGGGTGACCAATTTGTATTTAATGGTCAATAGATGTCCAAACAGAAAAACAAACAAAAATGGCAGGTCAAGGGGATTTGGGCCCTTGTCAGTTTACAAAGAAACAACATCATAATATTCACATATTTTACAAAAACAATGAAAGCACATAATTCTCTTCCCTCCTTTTTTTTTTGGACCTCAAAAAATAATATTTATAAAAGGGAAAGTTTGCATAAAGTTGCAACCTTAAAATGTAGAATCACAAATGCACCTCAAAAATCTATCGAAAATGTTCTTTTAATTTTGGAAAACCCTATAATTGATCATCTCGACATTGAGATGTATGAATATGAAAAAAAAAAATATTTGAATCCCATAAATAGTGCATCTTGCAACACATTATCTAGACCTTCAATTTTCAAGATTTTCATATATTTATAGAATTACTTGATTTTAACCATTTTTGGATTTTAAAATTTTCTAATTAGATATGAAAATAGATTTTAAGATATCCTAAAATTTTTGCACAAAAAAATTGATAAAATTTAGAAGTGCACCTTAATTGGATTTATTTAAGGTTGCAACCTTATAGGCACCGTACCCTTATAAAAATAAAAAATAAATTTACAAAATCCCCCCTAAGTATACTACAACTTACCCCCAAGCTAATCTTTTATTTCATTTTTTTTCCCTACAACCACCTTTCCTCGCAAATACCCCTAATCCAATAAAAAAGAAAAAAGAGACTAAACTACCCCTCACTCTCTCATCATGGCTTTTACCTCGGACTCTCGCCCCGTGCGTTTTACCCACGCGCTCCAGCAATGCGGAGACTTGCTCTAGCAATGAAGACACGCGCTCCAGCAATGCAGAGGGTCGCTCCGGTAATGAAGACACACGCTCCAGCAATGCAGAGGGTCGCTCCGGTAATGAAGACACACGCTCCAGCAATGCAAGGACTGGCTCCGGCAGTACGCCTTCTGGAGCCACAGCGCTCCGGCGGTTGAATAGGTCACGCTGGCAGTACGAAGACGCGCTCCAACAGTCTACCTTCTAGAGCCACATCGTTCCGACGTTTGAATTGGTCGCTTCGACTGTTGAATTGGTCGCTCCGGCGGTTGAATTGGTCACTCCAGCAATACACTACTTGGGACCACCAATTTACTTTTTTTTTGTACAAGAAGGGCATTTCCATCCAATAAATAACAACTTTTTACCTTGGGGGGTTTTATAAGGAAAGGGGGTTGTGGGAAAAAAGTGAGAAGAAAAATTAGCTAGCGTTAAGTTGCATAGATAGTATCCTTGAGGGGTTTTTATAATTTTTCCTAAAAAAAAGTTAGTATTTTTATTTTTTATTTTTTAAGGCTAGATCTCGCTGATCCATTCGATTCCTCAATTTGAACCGTTCATTTGATGATCCAAACTAGTTTTCCCTGTAATCGGGGTGACCCTTTATTGGCTCCATCGCTCACTTTTAAGGCTAAAAAGAAAACCTTAATTTTGTTATTTCAATATTAATTATGGAGGGGAAGTTTGGTTTGTCCCTGTTCGCAAAATCGGACCATCTAACTGCTAACCGCTTGGTTAGATTGGAACCGACCAGTATTTTGGACGGTTTTGGTGATCAACTGGTATTTTAAATTTTTTAAAATGTATATAAATTCTAAAAAATACGAAATTTGATTTGTAATATATTTTTAAATATTTTTTACATTATGGTAAAGATTAATATTATTTTTGGTTAATACTCATTTTTATATTTTATCATATTTTTCATAAAATTTAAAAAATACCTCTAGACACAAATCGATTCGATAAAATCTATTTTTTTATTAATTTTAAACTTTATTTGAATGTGTTTTATTTTAATCATTTTTTAAATGTTATTCATATTTTTCTAAATATTTTTTATATCTTTTTTTTATTTTTTTCAATATGTTTTTGATGATATGGGACTTGTCCAGTTAGAACAGTTGAGTCCGCTAAATGACCGATTAGGCAGGCTAACCGCTTTCATAAATTTGTCCGGTTAACGGTTCCGGTTCCTTTTTGCGAACACCGGCTTGTCCTCGGTCCCCGTACTAAAAGCGTAGAGACGGTGGGCGGATTGGGTATTCTGGAGAGAGAGAAACACTTTGCTTGGGTAATCCAAGGAGAGAGAGAACGAGGGATGTGGTTTAAGTATCGAAGAAGGCAGCAAAGCTCAGAGAGTCAGAGAGAGAGAGGGAGCGAGGTGGTCGAAGTATTGAAGAAAGGCAGCATTGCCCATGAGCTTTGATGAATATTCACTCTCTCTTTCATCGAATCTCCTCCAAACGAAGACTGGTTAGACTGCCCTTCTGCTTCTCTCTCACTTCAATAACTCTATTTCAATCCATTGCCTCCTCTAGAGAGAGAGAAACGACGCACAAGGTGAGCTGCTCTTTCCTCTCTCAAATCCTAAAAATTTCACGGTGAACAAATATGCTCAGGTTCCATAGTTTCGTATCACACACACAATCTCTCTCTCTGTTATTCTATCACATGAATATTCAAATGCTTGAAAATGATAAAAAAAAAAAACCCCATATTCGAATTTGAATAAATTTTTTTTGACGGGGTGGTAAATTGACAATTTCCCCACCTTGAATTTGTGTTCATGAAGCAGGAAATGTGTTGATTTTGATAGTGGGTTTTTGCAAAATTGTTGGACAATACTCACAAGTGTTCGTAAAAATGGCTGCAACCAATTCTTTTTTCTTTTTTTTGCCGTGAACAATTAAAAAGTTGACTGCTATCTTAAGTGGATACGAAAAGGGTCAGTTTCTTGCAACTGATAAGAATAAGGGGTGAATCTTTAAAACCATGGCTTGCCTCTTTTTTTTTTTTCTCTTATTTCCCCGGATTGTTGGTATAAAAAATTCTAATTTTTTTATTTGGGTAAGAACAATATGTTATTTGTCAATGCTATCTGTCATCAGTTCATTGAAATTGGTTTGTTAGTTTCTTGCTTTCAAAAAATAACAAAAAATAAAGGGAGAAAAAAAGAAAAGAAATTGCCAGTTTGAACAAGATACAAAGAAATAGTAAGTCATTTTGAATGGTTTAGCGTAAGACTTCACCAAGAAAGTTGATATGTGTTTATATTTGCTGTGAACTTTATCTAGCAGGTAGTTGGGGGAGGGGAGTTTCTGGTTCATTCATTTCATTGAGTTTTGCATACCTTAAGATAAGGATGTTTTTGAATTTTTAGATTAAGGGTAGTGAATTAGGCTTTGCTGGAAAATGGCAGAGGTAGCATGGAAAGACTCCAAGAGTTTGGTAAATAGGATCAGTGTTTTAAACCAAGGACTAGGGTTGGCACATGCCAGGGTCTCGAACCCGACTTGGGCAACTTGGCTCAACCGAGTTTGTTATGGACTTGATCGAGCCTTAAGAAGATTATCAATAAACCCTTGGGAAGTGGCGAGGCTTGGCTGGTTCCCGAGGTTTATGTTTTGGAATGGCAGCCTGCCGAGCCTTAGTAACTCGGGCGAGTCTGAGTTGGACTCATAGAGTTTTAAATGACTCATGGATTGTTGTATATTGGTTTTGTTATTAGGTATTAAGGATACGTGTGGAAGCCAATTGGGTTTTTGGGTGCTTAGAGAATGTTTATGAATCAATTGTTTGGTGAATTGTGTTGTTTTATATTTTCTCATTTTATGAAGACCATCCTAGAAGGCAATCCATGACACGACATTAAATCTTGGGTTGTGACTATGGATACTCGAAAACTTGTTGGTTTTGGTGATAGCCAAACTCAATACTCCTATGTTTATTGAAGACAATGGGAGTTTCTTGGGTAGAAATAAAGAAGTCCTAATGATCTCTATATAAAGGGGTGAAAAGTGATGTAATACCCATCCTTTTTTGGAGTCACCCTATTATGGGCTTTGGGAGTAATTGGCTTTTAGAGTGAGAGGTAGGGCCTCTAAGAGAGATTGAGGAGTGGCCCCTCTCTTAGAGAGAAGCATGACATGACCCAATGTTATCAAATTCGCTTTGCTTCAGTTGAAGCCTTCAGATTTTAGGCATAAATCGATGCGAAACGAAGCCTGGTGCTGCCGCTTCGGGCTACTTCCGTTAGATTCGGGTCTACTTCGGCCAGCAAAGTAATAGCTATATAAAAGTAATTTTTATTTTTTTAAAATTTCCATTATTTGTATATATTTTATATATAAATATCTAATTTATTTAGATTAGATTAAAAAAAAAGTCTGAACTCTTCCCCTAAATCGGCCGAAGCACTGAATTGCTTCATTTTCTCACCAAACTGAAGAAGATTCCGAAGCGAATCTGACAACATTGGCATGACCTCTAAGAGAGACTTGGTTTTCTTGTGGGTTTTGGGTTTCTTGAATTTTCCACTCCTAGATAAAGAAAGTTTCGAGATGCTCTCAAGGTTCTCTTCATGTTAGCAGTGAAGTGATGGAAAGACACTGATTGATCGGTGGCGTTTTTCGGTCATTAGATCTAGTTTAGAAGAGAGAATCAATGAGGGTTTTGCTAATGTATAGAGAGAAGTAAATCTCTTCTAACCCAAAACTATAATCTTCATAATCACTTAGTTTTGACTTGTCGAGGCCATGAATGTAACCCACTTTGGGGTGAACCATGTAAAGCTTGTTTTATTGTGGTTTGTTTTATTTTTACTGTGTCTCTCGTACTCATGTTCTTGTTGTGGTCTTCTATTTCGCATTTAACTGACTCTTTAGACAATCTTGAGTAAAATCTTAATATTCAAGGTTCCTAGTTCCACATGCTAGGGGTTTCCGAGGACCCAACAATTTGTATTACAGCACAAGGTGTGAACATGACTAAACTAAGGTTTGCATTTTTGTTGGAGAAATATACATGGAAAAGTTAGGTGAATACATGGTTTAAGTTGAAAAAGAATGGATACAAAGAGTTCTAGAAATTCGATATATTCGGCAAGAAGGAAGAAATCAAGAAATCTATCAAATGTAGGTCAGTAAGGAAAATATGGTGATTTTACTATAAAAGTGGAGATTGTTGGAGATGGTGCTAGACAAATATCACCATCCTAAAGTATTTTTACCATTTATTGGATTTGTGAGTATAAGAATCAATAAACAAAAAGCGAAGTCCAAATAGGTTAATTCCATTTGTATTATCATATATCTCTTAGGGCGTGTTTGATTTCAAGGAGTTTTTGAAAGTAGGAGCTGAACATCCCACTTCCAAGTTTGATTTCGCAATGTGGAAGACACTGCGTGGAAGTGCGGCCTTCCACAGAATTTTTTTAACGTCAAAAAAGTTCCCATCAAATATGATGGAAGGGCGGTCTTCCATAGTTTGTAGGAGACTCCCTCCCACTAGCAAATTCTTTGGCCATCAAACACTCCCTTCGGCTCGGAGATATGCGATCTCAATGGGATGTTCCACAAAGTGGTGTTCAATGGAATCTATTTTGGATAGGAATCCCAATATATATAAGGAATGAGAGAGAAAGAGTATGTGTACTTTAGTTGGGGTCACTGAATGGAGAATGTGAGCTTCCTTGAAAGAGAGGCTGGGGCCTCCAGAAAGAGAGAAGCATGCTTCTTACATTTCTATTTGGTACTGATTGGTAGTGGTTACTAGACAGAAAGAGAAGGAAGATCGATGATTGATATTGATAAGGAGAATGGTTTAAAGGGATGATCAGCAGGGTATTGTCAAGGGCTAGAGAAGTGACTTCATGACCCAAAATATTTGTTGTAACTGTTATGTTATCCATATATTGGATTTCAGTAATGCCATTGTCTGTAGACATGGCCTTATGGGGTGAACCACACATATTGTGTGTTTTTGTGGCATGTGTGCTTTTATGCTTTATTCTCATGCTTATATTATGATTTGTCCTCACATATTTCATTTCTAGCCATTGAAATACACAATCCTGGTGGGATCTCAATATGCGGTTTCTACATCTAAATGGGTTCTAGATTGCCAACAAAACTTTAGTACACTGGGCTTACTCATTCTTTCAAAATTTATTTCCAGATTTTAAACATAGAAATTACTAATAAACTGAAATCAGATAAAGTCTTGTTCACAGAAATTCAGCATATGCTCCAGCAAAGGGCGTCTCTGGGTGTTTTGGTGTAGTTCCAATTTTGTGCATATAGACCTTCAAACACGATTCTGATAATGGTGAAATAAATTCATCAATGATTGTGGTCTCCTAGGACATCATGTCACGTGAATTTTACCTGACAATCGGATATAGATATATATAGAGTCACTTCATATACCTGTGAATGTCATATATGTGAGAAAGAGAAACTGCATGATCCAGTCTATTATGATGTAAAAATCTTAAGATGCTGAGATAACAAGGAAAGTGCTGTCATGTTCCATGTGTTATTGTTTTCATTAATTTAGTTTTTTTTGCCCTATTGTTTTCTAAGTATTAGTTTTGTAAATACTTCTTTTTTCAGCCCTGTAAGGTATCTTCTACCTGGTTGAACTTGCCAAAGTGCAGCCTTTGACTATTTCATTGCAAATGAATATAAAATCTAGTTGTCAGTGTTGAATCTTAGATAATTAGGGCATTGATAGAAGGGGGAAAGGTAGTAGAATTTTACCAGCTATGCACCCTTTAAGAATAAAGACTGTGGTACCTCTCCAACGCAGTCGAGTGTTGCTTCGCACCTGGTCGAGACCTTCGGTTAAGGGTAGGGCTTTAGCTCTCTCTAGTATAAGCACGGGGAACATATGCTCAAGCACGTAGGTGAGCAGCATCTTTTAGGCAGCATATTTGATGGGCATCTCGAATGATCAATCTGTGCTAAGTAGCACACGTGCTATATTGGTTTTCCATATGATGATGACATGTCATACTCACTTTTATTGGAGAGTTTGGATACAAATATTTCTTTGTCTTTTTATAGTAGTCTAATGTGTTAGTCACTTAATATTTTATATTTTGCTTTCCTTACCTTCTTATTCTAAATGTAGATAATGAAGTATTATTAGTAAATGATATAATCCATACCATCATGATTCCGAGCTTTTAGTTAAAAGCTTAATTTGGCTAAAAAAATCATAATTTCATTGAAAGATCTGAAGGCTGACCTCTATTTCCATCCTTTTTTGCATATATGCACCTGCTCAAGAACAGGAGGTGAATGGTGTTGCTTTGAAGCAACTTCTTGCTAGAATTGAAGGTGACCCGACTGCTGGTAAGAGAGAGTGCATTGATAGTATTGAAAAGCTTTGCAAATCGGGCAACTTAGCAGATGCTTTTTACTTATTCAGAGAGCTCCGAGATAGACAGTTATGCCTAAACTTGGACACCTACAACCTTTTTCTAACTTCAGCAGGGGAATCAAACCAATGTGAGCTCTCTTCTCAAATTTTTAAGGATTTACTAATTCGGGGTTCTCCAAATTCTGCCTCTTATTTTTCTCTAGCAAAGTCTTTCCTAAATGTGACTGATACAGATTTGTTACTTAAGCTCAGCCGAGAGTTATCAGAAATAACATTTCCAAGAAGTGCGCTTGTAATGAACCGAATCATATATGCATTTGCTGAAACAGGGCAGAACAAGAAGGCCCTTTTGATTTTTGAAGATATGAAAAATGCGAAATGCAAACCTGATCAAATTACTTATAACACTGTGATAGCAATATTGGGGAAGATGGGTAAGATAGATGGAATGCTTCAAGAGTTCTCTTCCATGAAAGAATCAGGGCATCTTCCTGATATCATAACCTATAACACTTTGATTAATAGTTTTCGTCAAATGGGTAGATTAGACCTGTGCATAAATCTCATGAGGGAAATGGTCAGGAATGGGATTGAACCTGATCTGAGGTCATACACTGCAATGATTGATTGTCTAGGTCGTGTGGGGCAAGTTGATGAAGCACTAGAGCTCTTCAGTGAGATGACGAACAAGCGGCAAAAGCCCTCTGTGTATATATACCGGTCCTTGATAAGTAATCTTAAGAAAGCTGGAAAATGGGAACTGGCAAAGAGATTATCCGAAGAGCACAGATCATGTAGTGCCAATCTCATTGGCCCAAGTGACTTCAAGAGAAAAAAGAGGTAATTTGTTGTAATTTTACATTGGTCCTCATTTATTGTAAGACTGAATTACCCCAAGTTTGTTCAGCTTCGAAAATAGGTTCAGAATCTTTTCCAATTGGATTGGTATTTTGTTTATGGGGATTTCTCCCTTTTTATATCTAACTCAATGGTCCTTGTAAGCCATTAGAAAAGTAAATGGATCAAATCAACAACTGATAAATTTTTTTAAGTCACTAAAACAAAAGGTCGCAAGTTTTGTTGAATCCTTAAGAGGCAAACTTGGTAGAGAATCACCACAACTATTGTAATTTTGGCCCCTTTTGCAATACAGTACACTTCGCTAAAAAAAACTTGGTAGAGAATCCCAAGCTGATAAATTGTCGATAACGATGCCGGCTTAAGTTGGCTGGTATACCAAATAATCAGCCTCAACATGGGGAGCTCAAGCAATATTTGTGGGCCCCAGTAAAGGAAACATTTTTTAGTTTCCATGTATTTCTGTTTCTGTTGTTGATCCACCTAATATTATAGTTAATGTATTGTATTGGTTGCTTTTTTCTTGTGCCCTCAACCACAACCAACTACAGATAGCTTCTTATGCTCTCAATCACAATGAACTGCTGTGAACATCTTAGGTCCTCCTCCTGTAGTGGGGCTGAGGAGTTCTTGTCTAGAGAATGCTTCTTTCCTTTTTGATACTGTTAACATTCGATAGATGGAATCAAGGTTTCAAAAAACACTAGGCGGCCTGCCTGGCGCCAGCGCCTAGGCGGCAGCCTAAGCGGGCGCCCAGAAACCTCGGGCGCCCCGTAATTTAAAAAAAACGAAAAACGCCTAGCCCGTTTGGGCGCCCGCCCAGGTACATCCGTCCGAGTAGGGCCGCCTGGGTCTAGGCGTGGATTTTTAGTCCAGGCCGCCTAGGCGCCAGGCGGACCGTTTTTTAAAACATTGGATGGAATAGAGTATTACAAAGGAGCCCCGAGGGGAAATACACAAAAAGGTCACCAAGAAAGGTGACAGAGCCCAAAAAAGCAAAAAGGAAAAAGATGCCTAAACCCCCAAAGACCCCCTCTGCCTAGCAATCAAACATTATGAACTGTGCCCTGAACCCAAAATGACGCCACTTTTAGCGAGATCATCTGCGACGTGGTTGTCCTCCTACCTCCATGAGACTTGCATATGCTTGCAAAGATCACAAATTTCATCAAACATATGCCAGAGTCTCCACGGCGGTTGTGAAGTTCAAGAAGCCCATGAGATGACGTTTTGGGAGTCCCCTTTGACAATGAGGAGAGGGCCCCTGGAGTGGTTGAACCTCCTAAGGCCTTCAAGTTGGGCCCTAGTTTCGGCCTCGGTCGAGTCAGCAGTCCCGATTGACGAGGAGAAGGAGAGGATTGAAATACCCTTGGCAGTTCTAAAGGTTCCGCCAATTCTTGCTGGGCCAGGGTTGCCAAGCAACGACCCATCGAAATTAAGCTTGATAACACCCCTGTCTGGGGGCCTTTAGAGTGCCAAGCGAGGCACCTTCCTTAGTCGGTGACAGAGGATATTGGCCCAGTTGGAATGAAAGTCAGCGGCGGGGAGGAATCTGAAGTGTCTATGGTTGGTGGCCCAGAAAATGATTGAGTCTCGAATGGTGTTCCTTGATCTTCAGGGTAAGGGCCAAAAGGCCCATGAAAATTCTATCGTTGCTTTCCTTTCATATGGTCCCCATGGCCGCAGCCACTGTTGCTTTCCATAGTAAGGACCTGGAGCGGGCCCACGGGAGACAAGAAGAAATGTTGTGGAGGTGGGGCACACTCTCGGGTGTAACCCATTCCCATTGGAACAAAGATAGAGTGTCCCTGCAAATTGAAGAAAGGACAGTGGATGAAGAGGTGTGTTGGTCTCCTCTGCCTGGAGGCACATGATGAAGCGGTTAGCTAAAGGCATACCTCTCCTTTGGATCTGGTCAACCAGTAAGACCCTGCCCCACAAGGCCAGCCAGTTGAAGACCTAAATTCTGGGTGGGACGAAAGAGTTCCAGGCTTTGGGGATAGCTGGGTGACAGGCTTCCGGCCCAAAAGGGACCGAGATGAGTTTGAGGTAGATGGTGGAAACCGAGAAAAATCCAGAGGGGGCCAGAGACCAGATGATTTTGTCTTCTCCCCTAGAGGGAGGGAGGGACGAGGAAATGAGAGCAGAGAGATGGAAAAAAGCCGCGAGTTCGTTGTCGTGATGGGCTCGACGAAGGTCTGGGTTCCAGGTTATGAAGATTGCTTCTTATGTTCCATCCCATCCATAGAGCTTGTGATTTTTTGAGATATCTCATAAAAGGATCCTCTATTGTTAGAGGATCCTCTCTCACTCTCCCCAAGAAACAACCCAGTTTGACTGCCATTTAGTAACACTGATACTGATCCATTCCTCTCTTGCATTTGCACAATGGTTTTCTCACACTCTCCATGACAACATGTAAAGCTAGAGTAAATTAAGACCTTTGGCACTACATCACGGATCCCTTCATCATGATCTAACCCTTCATTCCTTCCTCTTATGAAAAAGAACATGCCTATGATCATCTGAGCCTCGTCTTAGCTTCAACCTAGGCTTTAGGACGGCATCCCCCTATACAATTCATCTGCCATATTTTCTTGTTAATTTTATTTTATTTTATGAAGACAATACAAGTCACTATGTTCCACATTCCTATGGGGGTTGGCAAAGACACTTCAAGGAATCCAGTTGGAGTTTTTGTAGGGTGATAGTAGTGAGGAGTATAAGTTGTACTTAGGGAAGTAAAATAAATAGCAAGGCCCTACTTATCATTAACATTTTCTTTTATTGGTAGTTCAACGGGTAAGGGTCCCTTACCTATTGTAGCAATAGAACTCAAGATGTCATGTTGTGGTGCGCCGCTATCCTAACCACCTCGCATTGAGCCTATTCCTGCTTATCATTAACATTAGAGGAGAAATACTATTAATTATAATGTTTTGTGATCACCCGGTTAGGGGTTACGGGTTGACCAGAAACTGGTCCAATCTGGACTTGATGGATCGGGTTGGATCCGGGTCAAGGTCGTCCAGACTTGACTCGGTCCGATACTTAAATATGTATGTATGTGTGCAACGTAATTTATATATTGATAAAATTTATTTATTTATAATATAGACCGAGACTTGACCCAACATGGGACCAGGTTGAGTCGGGGTCCAGCTAGGACCCAGTGGGGTTGGGGTCGATGCGAATCCTACCTAACAACCCTAGCCATGGTTGAGATTATGGACTCGACTAATTTCATATCCAAAATTTACCGCTAAGAATGATTTTGAAGGGGCTTGATGAAACCAGACACTTTTTATTTAACAAATACAAGTTTTGAGGGAAAATGCATATGCATGTCTTGGATGTCTAAAATTCACTTAAATATTTCTCTTAATCTAAATATGCAAAACCTGGGTTTGCATACCCTAAGATCCAAACAAACCATAACATATTTGATTTCTCTCTCAAATTTTTGTTTCTTCTAGGGCTAATTAGATTGGCTTACACCAACCTTACTTTCTTTTGCTTGATAATGATTTGTCAATCAGTATTGGGGTCAGAGTAGTTGCTTTTGCTGTTTAGTATTGGAATCTAGGCCAACTGGTGAGAAATGGTTTTATCAAGACTGGACAGACATGTCTGACCAAGCAAAACAATCGGTAAAGGTAGTTTGACTAGGTAATTTTGCCGGTTCTATGAGCTCCTTTCCAGGTCATAACTTTGGATATCTGAACCTTGTTTTGGCATGATCGTTAAGCATTTTTCTGCTGCTTTGTTTCCACTTTTCATTCTATCTACTTATTTATACAAGTAACATAATTCCTAAGCCTTAGCAAAAAAACAATCTTGACATTTTTTCTTTTTATCTCATGGCCTTTTGCAACCAATTTTGTTTTTTTTGTTTTCGTTCTCTAGCATCTTTTTGCATGATTTTTAACCTTTTTCCCCGTCGATCCTTCGAGCACATATTATGTTGCATTAGAAGTCATTATTGGCTAATTTTGTGCTAAAAAACCATGATGTTAGATTGGAAATCACAATCCGATGATTTTGAGCCTGAAAACAACAATCTTCAAAGATGTAAAATCTAAACCTTTTTCTCTACTTAATTAATTTTCCAGCTCTGTGTATTTTTAAATCATTATCTACATATATTTTATGTTAGGGAAAGGCTGGCATAAGCCCTCTAGTTGATGGAACAGTGTGAATCTAAACCGATTTGATGGACACGATTTCGTATTTAAATTTTAATATTTTTCTACAAATCTAAATTACATGAAATTTGAAGCTTCCACCTTTTTTATCAATGTACACTTAATAAAAATATTAAAAAAAATTATTCGCAAAATTTAAATTAACCAAGATTCTTCTAGAGTTTTGCATGGGTATTTTGATTCATTTAATTTTGCGAATAATTTTTTAAATTTTTTTATTAAATTCACCTATTTTTTAAGAATAAATGTTTCAAATTTTAAATAATTTAGATTTATAAAAATAAAATAAAATTCAAATATGAAATACAGTTGTGAGGATCAGTCCAGATTGAATCTAAACTGTTGAACTCTCATTATTCCATTAGCTAATAGACTTACGCCAGTATTTTTTTTTATGTTATATTTTGACCGGTTCGCTTCCACGCTGATTCCTTTATCTCGATGACCGGTTATCCCGATGACCGGTTCCATCCTAGTAACACTAGTTGGGAAGAATCGGCTGTATGATGCAAAATATATGGAAGAAACCTAAGGGAAAGAATAGTGGATGGCTAATGATATTTGCACCACTTTTATCCTTCGAGTTCTGCGAGGATTTTCTAATGCATTTTAAGATGCACCAAAAAGTTTCAAACACTGTCTTCACTTAGCTCTTTGGAATGACATATTTGTCATGGAATTATTTCTTTCTTTATTATTTGCTAATAGAAAAGTAGAAACTACTAAGATAAAAAGTTCCTACATGCCTGCAGGCTTATTCTGGAGGTGTTGTTGGACCCCAAAATATGTACATTTATAGATTTCATCAATGAAAAACAGAAGGAATAACAGGATATTCGGGGTGGCAATGGAATTGGGACCCGACGACCGGACCTGACCTGGGTCCAGGTATGGGTCAAAAAATTGGAAAAATTGGACCCATCGTGTCGGGCCCAAGTCCACTATTTTAAATATATATTTTTTATTTTTGGGTCGGTCTGGATCGTAGTTGATCCGACCCAACCCAACCAATTGCCATCCCAACCGGATATTGGAAAAAAAAAGCATTGTTATTAACATTGGATATGTTAATACCAATGTTTGCCCTACCAATTCATTTTTAAAAAGTGTTATAAGCACATTTTCAGAAAAGGAAAAAGAAATTTTTTTGTTCTTAAAGAGTATTTAAACAACTAGATTTGTACCTGCAAAAAATTGGTGCTGATTGCTTTTTCATGTAGTCACAAGATATTTATAAATTGCTCTCATTTCTTCCAAGTTGGTTGAGGTTGAGAAATAGGTACCTCCAAGTCACTTGACAACAAATGGTAACTAATGAACATTGGTATTAACATATCACCAAAGTATTATTCTCTATGCAAGCCATAAACATAACACTGAATAGAGAGATTAAAAAGAAAAAGAAAGAGAGAAGAGATGATCGAGTAAAATGGAATTAGAATAGCAATTTGAGATAAAGAATGATCCATCCTGCCATGGAGAAAACAGCAAAGATGTGCACCCAAAACAGTACTGCAGCTGCTTCTTTTCCACAACCTCTTAGATTCGCAACCGCACCTACAACCAGTGTTTGTTTGCTAAGGTCACAACCCAATAAAATGTAAATGAGAGAGTAGCAATATGCCCACGTTGAAAGAGAGTATGTGTGTGTGTCAAGATGAGCATGTTTTGAGAGAGAGAGGGATTAGCACGACGAACATGTTGAGAGAGAGAGAGAGTCTGATGCTTTTTCAGCACTTTATCAATAGAAGTTTTTAACCTTGTCAAGAGAGAGAGATAGAGGGAAAGACAAGCAAGATGATTATGTTATGAAAGATAGAGATATTAGCTGTAGAGCGAGAAAGAGAGATTAGAACCATGTTGGAAAAACCGAGTGATCTAACCGGTACCCTCTTGGTTAGATCAGAACCGGCCACTCGGTTTAAGGCGGTTTTGATGATCGACCGGTATTTAAAAAAAAAAATTCAAAAAAAGATATATATAATCTCAAAAATAAAGAATTTGATTTGTAGTACATTTTTTAATAATATTTACATTATGGTAAAGATTAGAAATTGTTTTGCTTATTAATACTCATTTTCATATTTTCCCATCTTTTTTAAAAAAAATTAAAAATACCCCTAGGCACCTTTAAAATCTATTTTTTCCATTAATATTTAATTTCATTTGAATATGTTTTATTTTAATCATTCTCTATATATTTTTTTCATATTTTAATAGATTTTTTTTACCATCCCGAAACTTGCTTGGTTAGAACGGTTGAATTAGACAGTTTATCGGTTAGGCCCGGTTAAACCGCTTTTGGCCCATGTCCGGTTAACCATTCCGGTTGGATTTTGCAAACACTGAATTATAAAGAACACTGGATTATAAAGATGAGCATGTGTAAAGAGAGAGGGAGAGGGAGAGGGAGACGAGAATGTTTGCACACAGGAGCCGTGTATTACTTTCGTGAAAACTCCAAGCCTCCCTCTAGTATTTTAAATCTATGACTATTTCGTCGACTTTGAGGCATTATTGGGTTATTATACATTTCTTTACTCAATGAAGACTCATTGCAATGATAGTTCTCTAACATAGTTTTCTAATATCAACACCTAGTTTATAGCTCTCTTTCTAATAGTTAATGCTTCCACACACAAATAGTAATGCCTTCTCTCACACACACACACAGGAACAAAAGGAAAGAAGTGGAAATTATGAGAGAGACCAGAGGTGGGTACATTGTGTGTGTGAGAGAGAGAGAGAGGAACAACGGGAAAGAAGTGAAATTACCAGAGAGCACGGAGGTGGGCATGGTGTGTTGCAAAAGAAGAACAAAGTGAAACATCTTATCACCAGCAGGAAGGAAGCCAAGCTTATCTGCCATGGTTACAATGGCGAGACCTACTGGAGGAACCAAAACAAGTCGTGCAAATATTATAGCGGCTATGGTTCGGAAGCCTAGCTTCGAACTTCCTGGACCTGGGCCTGTCACAAATAGAGAGAGAGAAATGATAAATGAATTTCACAGTAATTTACTCACAGTATTCAACACAACAAATCAGAGAAGAAACTAGAATGGTATTTATGTCTACATAATAACAATACTTACCATCAACAAGATTGCCTCCTAATGCAAGCAATATACATGGAATCATGGCTTCTCTGTAAATGCATCAGTAACAAACATAAATATTGATTATGAGAAAGCTTACCAGGAAGGACTAGAACTAGATATCCACAGGAATTACTACTTAGTTTATGCAATTAATGTCAAATATGAAACTATAGGTTGTAGATCTACTTTTACAGCGCAGCTCTAGAGCACCAATATCTAAAAGATCTTCTTGACCTAAAAAATTGCGTAAATTTCCCCCAGGAACATGGTCTTAAACCCACCACCAACCGACGTAGAGAAGCCACAAACCAACATAAATAACACCTTTATAAACATCAGGAGTTGTTTGTTAAAAAGAACGAAAACTGAAGTGTGCCCTGGAAATCCTCTAGCCAACATAAAGAAAAAGTACCACCCAAAAATTTAATGGAGATTTTTTCATTAAACATCAGGCTACTTGAACTCAAGAGGCATAACTCACAAGAAGAAGATACATGCAATGATTATTCTAAACTCATATTCTCTTCTATTCATGTGAATTAAGCACAATTAATATCCAATTGATGCAATGAATTGTTCAACACACGGAGCTCTTATAAAATGCTTGGATGGTCTGACACTGTAAGTTGAAAAGGTATTATTGAATAAAAACAAGAACATCCTCATAAATTAAATCCAAAATTTGATGCCTATGAGAAGTTAACATACCCAAGAATCATGAGGCTGTCTGTAAAAAAGAACAATGGTGCATCATCGTTAAGGATCAAACGCTTCAAAAATGGCACACAGCCACATACCATTGCAAGGATCTGCAAGAGAAGCACATTTATGATTTAATTGGAAATCAGATGAAACCACAATATTGCCATATTGGTTTAACTGGCCAAAAGGAACTATTTGTACACTAATTGCCATGACAAATAGTGAGGAGAAAAAGGAACCAATGATTTAAGTAATAAGGAGTTTCTAGATTAGATTTCAAATAATTAAGGGTTTCTTCTTAGAAAATAAATCATATCTTCCATACAGAGAAAGGAGGTTTATAATGCACTTTAATACTTACAGAAGCAATTATGGCAGGCTGAAGAATTTGCTTAATCTTCAATTTCTCGCAAAGCGAGGAAAGGAATTTGAGTATCTGCATAGAATCATGATAAAGCAGAAAATGTTAAAATATATTGCTAGTAGACAAAGAAGCAGAAATTCCATAAACTTTGCATGCAGACTAATGCATTCGCCTACATGAGATGAAGATATAAACTCTAAGGACCCTCCTTACTCTTTCCGTATTGTTGGAAGTTTGTGTTGCAGGTGCCTGTGGTGCTAATAAGGGCAATGTTTCAGGCCCAGAACCCCTTGAAATAGTGTTTGTGGGAGATTTTCCAGATTCAATGCTCTCAAAGGAATCTGACTCAATGCTCTCAAAGGAATCTCCAGGAGGAGGAGCAAGCATATGAAAGACATACGTATACAAAATAATTGCACCAACCTGCCCAATATATATGTCACTTTCATTATATTGAGATTGAAAGTCATCTCACTGAATAAAACTGAAAATTCATGAATATTTGGTAAATTGTTCAGCCAGAAATTGAAACACCCACACTGATCATGCCGGTGACCCAAAAACATGAAATATAAGGACAGCTTCCGGACCTATCAATTTTAGCATTTTACCCCTGGTATAAAGCATTCTTGTCTGATACTTAAACATGGATTCTGAGGTTAAAAAAAAGAAAGGGTCTATATACTGTCCTGATATTTAAAGTTTTTAGATTGCATGCATGACCAATAAAGGTGTTGTTCCACGTACTGTCCTGATATTTTCCCCTAAATATTACTATCAGCCAAATCACAATAGAAGATCAATGAAAACACGAGTGAGCAATATAAGAAAAATTATGTACAGAAGATACAAAAACAAAATCAGAATGGTCGAGAGGACTGCATCTCCTAACCTACCCATTGGCCAAATGAAATGTATGCAGTCCCTTGCTGACTACATTGATCAGAATCACCAAACGGGTTGGTTTCATCTCGACATAATGCTGCAATCAGGACAAGAGGAATATTACCGATGTTTCCTGCATTCAAACCAAATGGGTTAGCCCTCCAAAGCTTCCAATACAAAAGCAAACAATACACTTTACCAACCCAATCTTAAATTTTACACTGGACTTCCAATGAGCACTCCAACTTTTAACAGACCTTCATAAAAAGGATGTAAAGGACATAAATGAAGCGAACTTTTAAAGTAAGCCAACATCAAGCAATGAAGTTTGGTATGCGTAACCCAAATGGGCATCCACAGTCTGTTCCCTATAATGGAAAGAGATTTAACGGAAACTGGGAGAGTGTCCCTGAGGGCCCCACTAGTGTTAATCTCCAGCATCTGTCAGAAAAAAAGGATGCTGGATTCTTTCTGGAGTACAACTATAGCATTCTCCATTAGATATTGGTATACCTTGCCACGCTTTTCAAAAAGAAAAAGAGAGAAAAAGACGGTTCACACCACAAAAGAGCCCTTGACAAAATCTAAGGGCACATTTGGGACGCGTGAAAATACTTACATGAAAGTATTTTAATATGAAAGAACTTCCCCATGTATTTAGGTACATGAGTTTTTTCACACCAATTGGCAGCCAATTGGTGTGAAAAAATTCTCACACATAATCACATAGGGGAGTTCTTTCATGAAATTACTTTCACAGAAGTATTTTCACGCATACCACACATGCCCTAATGGAGAATCAAATATAGGTTCACATTGAAAAGAATCCTCCTTCAGTCTAGAAGCTTGCAATAGCACAAGCAAATATGACTATACAAAAGAAGCATAAAATTAGTACTGTTGAGGCAATTAAGGAGAATGCAGATGATAGTAAAGCCTTGCAGCAATTAATTAAGACGATTTTGCTATAGGACAGTTATATCAAAAGACAGCGTGGAATAAAGTTTCAGGTCGGTGATTTCATTCAAAGAAAAAGCAATACTTCAAATTACTAGAAAATGTTAATCATAGCACAAGCCATGCTGCAAGATGTGAAACTATGATGAAAAACAAATCTGAAAAGTTTTCAACCACTCCATTTTCTTTTTAGTTTATCTCGGAAGTCGATGCTAAATTTCCTAAACAACTATCGAGTATCATTGAGACCCAGACCGTTCTTCAAGATGTGGTACTTTCTTGTTGACTAATCTTTTGTGTAGTTGGGATGGGATTGGTTCTTATAATGAGATGAAAGGTCGCCACATGTACGGCACGAATTCCCAACCTTTATTTAGAGGCTTAACCTCGTCTTGCTGCATCAACCTCTTACTCACTTACTCGTCTTCTTGTGTGTGTGTAATCATCATCATCCGAGCCTTACCCCAACTATTTGGGGTCGGCAACACGAGTCTTATTCTGTCATTCTACTCTATCAAGGACCATACCCTCAGTCAGACAAAAAGTCACAACATCTATTTTCACTGCTTCCATTCATGTCCTTCTAGACTATCCCCTTGCCTTTTTAGAGCTTTCCACTTAAACCAAATCGTCCCCCCTAATTGGTGTTGTATTAGATCTATGTTATACATGGCCAGCCCACCTAATCTACTTTCCGATATTGCCTATTAGAGCCACCAATAAGGTCCCTCATATGTATTCATTCTGAATTCTATCCTTTCTTGTTTTGCCACTCATCCATCATCATCATCTCAACTATACTCATACTAAGGATAACAATCTTTATCAGCTATGAATCTTAATTAATGATTTTGATTATAATGCAAGCCAAATAAAGGTGGACTGAAGTTCGCAACAAAAGATAAGGAAATGAATGAAAAATGACTATTTTGAGCCCACAAAGTCATTGTTTATAACACCTATCAAGAGCAAAGACCACAAACTGGTGCCGCATTTTCATTTATTAGCAGAGACAGGGGTAACTCACCAATTCCAATTTGTACAATTGTAAACTTGAAGTATGGATATGGAGGTTCAACAAAGATGGCAACAATCAGGCCTATCAGTGAACCTGATATGCTACCAAGAACAACATTGACAGGAATAAACCACCTGCAAAATGAAACGTTCAGTTTTAGTTCCATGCCCTTCATTGGGGAAAGGTTGAAAGCATCAGTCGAGTTATTGAACAGCGTTTTACCAGAATGTGCTAATTCTTCAAAATCAAAGAAGAAAGTTATTGGTCTTTGTAGGCACTTAAAATGAGATACATACGTGCCCTTTGAACATAGAGTTAATACAAAGCAAACAGAGTAATTACACAGGTGACAGGAGATGAATTAGGTTCTAAGAGAGTAAAAGATGAACCAGAAACAAAAACACACACACACAAAAACTTCTGCTGTCATAAAAAAGATGTTGACCAGAAAATTGATGCTGTAAATAACTCATTCAAAGCAAAATTTTCAGCTTTTATTTTCCCTTTTCAATATTAATTTCATGTATAATTTTCAAAAGGATATATTTCATGGAACAAGTGCTCTAGTAAGAAATAAAGTAGCAAGAAATCCACGTATTTAATCCTCCCCAAACTGACAATATTTATGAAAGAAAAATTTCAAAGTCCAACTCTACCTTACAAAGAGAATTAGAAAAAATCAATTACATGAACACTTTTCAAGAGACTCTGGTAATAGAAGTAAGTGCAATACCAAACGATCAGGCAAGTACAAAGAAGGCATTGAATTATTTGCAAGGCAAGGGTCTAAGGTGAAAACTTACATAATAGAGTCATCAACATAATCAACACTACAGTTCAATCAGCGAAGATCACAACTATTTCATGCATGAAATAAACAAAAGCTTAAAGGTTACTTAGCATACCAATCTAACAATTTTTTTAAGTTGATAGCTTGTCCAAGTTGAGAGAAGATCAGACATGGGAGGAGTAGAGAAAACACAAGCTGCAATACAAATTTGAACCAAAAGGTGAGACATTGAATACTTAATATGATGTCAAATTCAGTATATACACGAATCAAGGAAGATAATCATATTCCTCAACAACTGATGCAAGAAGGAACGGTAGGAAATTAAATCCACCTTTTTTCCCAAACCTCAAACAAGTAAAAATCAGCAATAATGCATAATTATAAATCAAGCTAAGAGAAGAAGAACTTTATTCTTTCATATTATATGATTCCAATAACATAAGCATCCCATAATGTGATGTTCTACCTTTTATAAGCCCATGAAATCCTAAAATAAATTTAAGATCAATATTACGCATTGACATTGGGGCTTGATCCTGAGACCTATGGATTAAAAGCCTGACCAAAATATCCTCAAACAAGTTGTTGAGAATTTTGTGCACCTAGATATGGTAGCCTGCCTTTGTGGGATGGAATCTTCTAATTGAAAACAAGAAAGGTTAGCCCCAACCTTGGTAAGAGAAAATAGCTCTTTATGGTCGCTGCCTCCAGTTGCCTCCTCTTTTACCTACTTCAACACCACCACTATCGCAAGCATTACCATCATTGTGAGGACCATCGCCATTGCCTACAACTTGTTGTTCGTCATATATAGGAACTCCAAGTTCTTCGTTTTCATCCAATGGCTCATTGAAAATAGGATCACTATCAAAGATAAGATCACCTGGTTCTTTATCAAATAAGTATCCTATCAACGATAGGACCATCCAATAACATTGAATCCAATTGGAGATTGGATCCTTGTTGTTCTCCTTCAAAATTATGCTTTTGTCAATGCCATTGCACCTCAAAACCATATATGTAACTTGACACATCATCAGCCTGACCCCGCTCACACTCAGACTCTGATTTGCGCCAATCTCCATAAAAACCTTCACAATTTGGATCTACCCTTGTAGATTCCTCTTTCTTTAAAACACATTGTTGTTTATCTCATTTGCACAACAGTTGTGTAGCCCTATCCTTTGATTTTCTTGTGCAATCAGATCAGATCAGCATCCCTATGGCTAGACATCTACAACCAGGCATCGCAATCTCTAAACATTTTCGAACTGAGCTCTAACACCACTTGATACAAGAAGGAAAGGTTGGAAATTAAATCCACCTTTTTGCTGAACCTCAAACAAGTAAAAATCAACAATAATGGAGAAAAAACACAGCTGTCAATCAAGCCAAGAGAAGAAGAATTTTCTTCTTTTCATAAAATAAAATTCATTCCAACAACATAAGCATCCCATAATGTGAAGTCCCACATTTTATAAACCTATGAAACCCTAAAATTAACTCAAGGTCTAAGACTCTAAAATACCCCTAAACAATATTAACAATTTCAAAAAACCCTTATGAATAGTACCCATGAAGAGTATCCATGAACAATAACATGAATAGTAACCTATGAATAGTAAAAAAAGAAAAAGAAAAAGAAGCTAAGTATTGGAGATTAACCTCACATTATAATTCCTAAAACCCTAATAAAAAAATAACACATACACCCACATCTATGAAGTTAAAAGTACAATTAAATTTTTGGATCACCCAGCTCTCGATCTCCATCAACAACTAAGTAGCAAAACTCTGAATCCCCGTCACTTCAATCACCCCCAGAATATAATGAAATAGACCTTATTGTGACCAGTAGTAATTGGTCTTGGGCATTAATTGGACCCCCGAGGACTTTACAAAAGGGTTCTAGCCATTACAAGATGGTGACATTCAAACATGTTTTTTCTTGGTCATAGAAATTTTTTTAACGGGGGATTCATGCAACTTACTGAGAACTTTCAGATAGCCTAATCATGCAACATTCACATGCAGAAAAAAATAATATGTAACATGGCCTCTTATTATTTTTCATAATCTCCTTTATGACCATTACTACTGCTTCTACTATTAAATCAATTGCTGCAGCTGCAGTCATCAACAATATTGTTGCTTTCTTGACTATTATACTACTGCTATTAGCATCAACATTAGTATAGCTATTACTATAATTACTTTTACTGTCATCGCTATCCCCATTATTATTACCATTACTATTACTATTGCTATTAACTATTACTATAATCATTCTTAACTTCCTATTATTAGCAATACTATCATTACCATCTTCACGTTTATTCACTATCACTCTTATTACCATTACTAAATTATTCTTAAGATTGTTAATGATGATGCTGTTGTTGTTGTTTGGGGGCCCCTTGAACTCATTAAATCACTGTTTAGTACAACAAGTTAAAGAAGGTGAAAAATTTAAGAAACATATGCCGCTCTTTTATCATATAATTCATGGTTCCAGATTAAGTCAACTTGGGGAAGGAAATTCCCATTATTTGGCTAAAATTTGCCCAAATTGAAAGTAGGAAACATGATTAGTGTTTCAAACAATATAATCTCCATTAAGTTTAGCTAAGAAAAAGTTAAGAGATGAAATTAAGCAAACCCCATTCATAGAATTACGTGGTTCATAGTTCTAAAATGGCAAATAAGCCAATTTAACACAATTTGATAGACAAATAACAAATTGGCTGAAATTATATACATATATATATAGATATACACAACGCCTATGGGCAAAAATGAACAGTATTTTCGCCCATAGGCTCGATGCTGTCTGATTTTTTGGGACGGTGTGAATTAAAAGACCTTCATGGACATAGTGTGTCCGTTGTGGTACTGGGGTTTTTTCACACAAAAAAACACGAGCAACCGCCACAAACATGTTATGTCCATGGAAGTTTTTAATATATACAATCCATATATAATATGGTAAATGGTCTTATTATATAGGGATTGTATACAATGAGACCATTTACCTTTGGTATAGGGAGGTCACAATTACCTACAACCATCTGATTTGAAATCTGATAGCTAGGGTGGGTCACAAAGTTCAAGAAAAATTCATTTGAATTTTGAGCTTGGTCAATCGAATAAATGCAATCACCCAATTTCACATCCAATGGTCAAGATTAATTGTGACCACCTTGTACCAAAGGTAAATAGTCTCATTGTCATCATCATCATTATCATTTTAGCCTTTTCCCAATTAATTGAGGTTGGCTACATGAATCTTGGTTCTCCATTCTACTCTATTAAAGGTCCCCATCTCCTCAGTGAGGCCATAATTCCCTATATCTTTTTGGATTACTTCCAACCACATCCTTTTGGCCCTACCCCTTGCCCTTTTCAGTCCTTCCACTTGAACTAATTTGCACTTCCTAACAGGTGTTGTACTTGGTCGATGCCGCACATGGCGAGCCCACCTAAGTCTACTCTCTCTCATTTTATTGCCTATTGGTGTCAGGCCTAAATTCTCTTGAATAGATTCATTGTGAATTCTATCCCTTCTTATCTTGCCACTCATTCATCTCAACATCCTCATCTCCATTACACTCATTCTATGGGTATATTGTTTTTTGTTCGCCGACATTCCACCCCATAGAGCGAAGCTAGTCTCACTGTTGTCCTATAAAACTTACTCTTCAGCTTCATTGGTATATGCGACGATCGCATAAAATTCCAGTTGCACATCTCCACTTTGCCCGCCCAACTCTAATTATGTGTGCGACATCTTCCTTGATCTCTCCTTTTTCAAATGGTCTCATTGTATATATATATAGTCGAGGCTCTAAACAATTGAAGTAAAGCGCACCTTCTAATAGAGTCGAGAAATATGGTTTCAATACTGGAAATCTTTGTGATAGCCTTAAAATATATTTTTATCTTTAATTATAAAATTTAAAGCTTCAAAAATAGTATATATCGAGCCGATCTATGAAAACTTAAAAATTGACGGTCCAAAAGTACATTACAAGATGCACTGTTTTCAAAACTTGAAATCCATTTTTTTCTCATGTCTATGCATCTTGATGTTGAGATGATCAATTTGAGGATATTTGGGCATCAAAACAACCTCTTCTCGTGATGTTTTTGAGGTGGGTTCTAATTTGATTGTTTTGAGCCTCGGTTCTATATAAACTTTTTCTTTTATATATATATACATCAGAAGCTCTAATTTTGTCCAAATATTGATGCAGGACAAAATTAGCAAAGCATCTAAATGGATGCTTCAAACAAGCTGAAATTGGCTGCCAGTAATTTTCAGCTGCGTCAAATATATACTTAAACCATATCAGAGCCCAAATTTTCAGATAGCAAAGCATCGGAATGGATGCAATTTTTTTCAGATAGAAAAGCATTAATGCATGCAATTTTTTCCCATATCAAATCAAATTATTCAGATATCAATGAATTATCATGCAATAATCTGGCAAATAGCTAATAAAAAATCTGAAATCAGCATGCATGGATAAAGGTGACAATAAAAATTACAAAAATAAAATTACCCCATTTAGAAGCTTCCGCCCACTAGCCGGAAGAATATTAACATATTTCGACGCCATAAGACACCCTAGAAAACACATCGTGAAGACCTTTGCAATGGGTAACACTGCAAACTTCATGCTTGCTAACACATCCTGAGCACTCGATATTTTCTCTGAAACCTCCATCACTTTCTACAAATTAAATCCTCACAAAAATCAGCCAATATTTCCCGGCAACCCTAATTTCAGTAGAAGTTAGCCAATAATTTCCCTTCTTCTCAAACAATTCTCACAAAAT
Organism: Amborella trichopoda; assembly: GCF_000471905.2. The sequence continues at coordinate 2,782,350 of NW_006498122.1, forward strand.
TCATGAATCGTCCGATGAATTTTTACCCATAACGTCCAAAAACCTAAATCCCTGAACTGGTGAAACCCAAACAGATACTACAATCTAGGGACTCAGAATAAAGTCAGGAATTTAATACCGATGAGAAGAACCGGTGTCCTAATTTAACAAGAACTTTAAAACCCAAAATTCTCCCTTTCTTTCTCTCTCTAGAAATCTCAGGAAAATACGTGAGCCACCAAATCTCATAAAAAAGACAACCATTAAGTCACGGAATTACACTGTCCTCGTTAATGCAAACTTCAAAGCCTCTTTCTCCAGAAAAGTACCTCACGACAAATATTCTAAAAACTCTCTCTCTCGTCGAAACTCTCAAATGATTCTCTATTTAAAATTCGTCTCCAATACCTTCCAAATTCCCTGTCTTTCTCTGTCTGCAATTTATTCACAATACTCTCCGAATCCTTAATTGCGCTCTCTCCCTAAAACTCTCTCTCATTTCTCTCTCTAAAATTAAAAAAAGGTTCAAAGTGACGAAAGCGAAGGAATTTGGACGACTTCTGCAACAAAATTAGTCTCCCTCTCTCTCTCTCCCTCAAAAAATTCTCTCTCTCTCTCTCTCTAAAATTTAAGAGCGAGAAGCCAAATTAGGAAGAAAGCCTCTGCAACGAAATTGGATACTCTTTCCCTCTCTCTCTCCTTTTATAGATGGACATCTGTGCGCAATAATCACCTTCCTCTACCCCTAAATACCAAAAATGGGCATTACCTTGTTTGGACTTGGTGATTATCGACCGCTCCTCCACGTGCCTAACGAAATTTGCTGTACGGTAATGGTACCCATATCCCTCCCGGGAAATGAAAGTCTTTGGTCAGATTTAAAAGTATACGGTTCGCCGACCTATCTTTTTTTCTCACTTTTTTACCTAAAAATTAATTTTCATGCAAATACTTTAAAAGAAAAATTTTATTATTTTTTGATAAAACTTTTTTTTTGTATACAAAAATTATTTTGGTAAAATTTCTATAAAACTAAAATCATTTTGGCCAAAATCTGAAGTCTTTCCTGCATCGGCCAAAGCTATGAAGCAGTTCATTTTTCTCACTAAACCAAAAAAGACTCTGAAACGATTGACCTGCGTTTTTTAGAGGCCAAAAGATTCCATGTTCTCCTGGGTGCATCAAATTTTATGATTTATCCTCCAACTCAATCGCTAATTTGTCAATCTTATGTAAACTTTTTTTTTTACATAATAAGGCCAGATATTTTTTACACAATAATTTCATATTCATTATTGGTTGTTGGCTGTAAAATTAGGTGATCGGTAATGTATCATTGATCTAGCATAAAGTCTAAAATATAAGTTTTTTGATTAGTGTGAGATATTTAATTTGTTGGATTTTACATCTACTAGCTAAGAGTGTATAAGTCAGCCTTCTACCAAAGATGAATGTTCTTATAGTATATACAAGATATAATTTCTTTGAATGGTGTGACATACTTCAAATGGTCAAATTTTCATCTACTAGCCAAGAGTGTACGTGACTTCTTTGTACCAAAGGTGAACTCATAGTACCGAACTAACGTTATAACTTTGCAATTGCGAAAACAATGACTGGTATAGGGAGTACTGAATGTTTTTTAGCTCAATGTTGTTTTGTGGTACTCCCCATGCCAAACAAAATCTCTGTATAATTTTAAGAAAAGAAAAACATAAAATAGTTTGGTACTGGTAGTGCCAAACTTGATTTTGTAAAGAAAAAAAAAATAGTTTGATACTAGTAGTGCCAAACTTGATTTTATAAGAAAAAAAAAAGAAAACAAAAAACTAGTTCGGTATTGCCATTACCAAACTATTTTCTGCTAAAACAAAAAATTTGTTTAGATGTTTAGTAATCCAAGTACATGACACTAATTTTGTAATTGTAAAGCTAAACCCTTAGTTTAGTACTTTGAGTACCGAATTTAATGGCATTTTGGAGAACAATAAGTTCAAAATAACTGATCTACTTGAAATTCAAAAAAATTGGGTCATTTTTTAAATATCCTTTAAAATGAAGATATTAAGTTCCCAAAATTATTTGTAGATATCCTAGATGTAGTTATCTTCATACTAACCGTATCTCTATTCAAACTATTCAAATTGGAACTAATTCATTATCTTTGTGTCGAAAGTGCAGGGAAAGGAGGACTCCCTATTGAAGTTGATCTTAAAATTTTAATCATCTTGTTTGTATAAGGCTGAGTAAGGCGCACCATGAAACAATGTATATTATTTTAGTACCAAAAATCTTATTTATGGCTTGAAAATCTATTTTCATCTCAAATTATAAAATTGAAAGAATAAAACATAGCGTAGATCGAGCAGATCTATGAATACTTGATGATCTTGAAATTTTATTAAAAGATGCCCTGCTTGAAATCCAAATTTTCTCATTTAATATGTCTTCAGGTCGAGATGATCAATTTCAGGATTTTTGGGTATAGAAATATCTTCTTCTAGTGAATTATTGAGGTGTTTCATTATTTAGGGCCTCACCCTTATATAAAATTTTTTTATTAAAGTTTATTTTAAAAATTTAAGCATCTTATTTTAAATTAGCATGAATTATTTATAAAAAAATTGATTAACAATAAGAAAAAAAACGAAAAATACCGATAAAAAGTTCTACAAAATAATAAAAATTCCAATATTATTTTATGGCAAAAATAATTAAAAACAAATTTAAATTTAGGGAAACTATCACAAAAATACTTTAATTTTCCTCTATTTAGAAAAAAACCTCCAACTTTCATAAATGTCGTCCACACCCTTTTTTTTCAATTTAGGCATTTTTTTACCAAAATAACCTTCACGGTAGTCGTATTACCGTGAAGCACAATTACGATATTTAAACTACTGTAAAAACTAAAATGTTATACACAATTTTAAGTACCGTTAAAAACTAACTCATGTTTTACGGCATTTTAAACCCTTTTCTACTGTTTATATTTGTCTCTTTGATCCTGTTTATATTTATCTCTTTCATCTCTAATTGTTTCTATATTTATCTCTTCTTTCTCTCTCTAATTCTTTATAATATTTAGATATTATTTCTCTCTCTAATTCTTTAAGTCTATTAAGCCCTACCAGTGTTCACAAACTCAACCGGTCCAACTTGGAACCGGCCAGTCAAACTGCCATGTAGTTGCCAATCAGGTTTTGGTGGTCTGGTTTGAAAAGTGTTCGCAAGGATTGAAAAATGTTTTGGCCATGAATATTCATTTTTACATTTTTTTCATATGTTTTGAATTTTTTTAAAAATAACCCTTACCACAAATCGATTTTTTTAATCTATTTTTTTTCATTACTTTTCAACTTCATTTGGATATGCTTAGTTTAATCAAGCGTTAAATATAAGTTACATATTTTTTGGATTTTTTTGTCTTTTTAACATTTTTTGGACTGACCAATACCTGCCTTAGTCAGTTTCCAAGGCTAATTCGATTTTTCGAACGTGAAACCTGATCCCTTCGATTTTTCGAACGTGCTATAGACCCGATCCCAAGATAGGCCGGGTATGTTGTCAATCCTATCCAATGTTATCAAATTCGCTTCTCTTCGAAGAGAAGGCATAAACCGAAGAGAAACGAAATGTAGTACTGTCGCTTAAGTCAGATTCATACCGCTTAGAGCTGCTTCGGTCAAATTCAGACTGCTTCAGGTTTGCTTCGGCGAACAAATAAATAGGTATATAAATGTAGTTTTTTAAAAAAAAAAAAAATTTATTATTTATATATAATATATATATAAATATCTAATTTATTTATACTAAATTAAAAAAAATTTGAAGTCTTCCCCGAATCGGCCGAGACACTGAATTGTTTTTTTTTCTCACCGAACCAAAAAAAAGTCCAAAGCGAAACTGAAACATTCGGCATTTTTGTTAACTTGGGCTGGGTATCTGACAATGGGCAAGACTGAACATATTCGAAGAATGAGGGAGAAATATATTGGTTGCTGATCAACCACCAGTCCCATTCGCGGCAAGCTGCATGCGTTTCTCTTTCAGCCACGTGACGGGTAGGTGTAGCCAGCATTTATAAAACATACAGCAAAAATTATGTAAATATCAGTTTTTCGGCATTTCAAATATGTCTTCCATATCGTACCCGTTGTGTCGTGACGCGCCCTAGTCAAGTAACTCGGTATTGGATATATATAGGGCTTGATGGAATAGTATAAGCTCAGCTCTTCATATTGAATCCGTTGTGTAGTGACGCGCCCTAGTCAAGTAACTCGGTATTGGATATATATAGGGCTTGATGGAATAGTATAAGCTCAACTGTTTATATTGAATTTGAGCCGATTCAATGATTATAATTGTATTTTGTAATTGATTTGTATTTTTTTTTTCACAAATTCAAACCACTTGAACTTTAGAACGTCTATTCTTCAAAAATAGTAAAATTTAATAAAAATAGGAAAAAGTTTATATAAGGTTGTAACCTTTAAATGTAGAATTACAGATGCACCTAAAAAATCCATCGGAAAATATTGTTTCAATGTTGAAAAACCCTCTAATTGATTATCTCGACATCGACATGTATGAATATGAAAAAAAAAAAAGGATTTTGAGTCCCAAAAATAGTGCATCTTGCAACACATAATCTAGACTGTCTATTTTCAAGGTCTTCATATATTTATAGATTTACTTGATTTTGACCATTTTTTAAGTTTAAAATTTTATAACTAGATATAAAAATAGATTTTGAGATAATCCTAATAATTTTTTATACTAAAATTACATGTTACAATAAATTTGGAGGTGTGTCTTAATTGGATTGTTAAAGGTTACAACCTTATAGAAACCACACCCATAAAAATATCAAATAAATATTTTATATAAAATAAATTCACCAAAATACCCTTGAAAAATGAAATTTGGAACATCAACTCTTCTCATAGAGGCATACCTAATAAAAATATTAAAAAAATAATTTTCATAAAATACCCCTGAAACGTTATAAAGGTATTTTGGTCA
>NW_006498122.1:2789517-2824404 GCF_000471905.2 Amborella trichopoda
TATATGTGTGTGTGTGTGTGTTATGTTAAGTATATGCATGTATTATTTACATATTATAATTTAAATATATAGTTAAATTTATTTCAGTATTAATTAAGTATTATTAAAAGATTATATATTAAATATTATGTATAATAATACTATTCGGGTAGGTCAAGATGGACTCGGACCCGGACCTGGACCCGAGTAGTGTTTGGGTCCAATATTTAGACCCGGACCAACCCACCGAGTCCAATTCTTAGACCCATACCCGGATCTGTGCCGGGTTCAAACATCGGATCCAGATCGATTGCCACCCCTAATCATCAATTAGTTAGAGGTGAAATGCCCCTCGAACCTAGAGCTAACTATGTACTCAAGAATTACATTGTTTTAGTAGGGATGGGACATCTGCTGGTAAAATATTGTTTTAGTAGGGATGGGACCAAAACAGAGGCAAATTTTGAGTTCCAGATACGCCCCAAAAATAAAAGAAAAGGATTTGGTGAGTCGGTTTACTCATCTATCTGTCTCGATTTTGGGGCGATTTAGGATTGAAAGCCAATAATATTTGAGAACTCGAAGCACATCACAGATACTAATAAAGAAATTTTGAAGGGAAAATTATCCAAATACCCACGAGGGATCAATTATCAAACATTCTACCCATACATTTTATTTAATTTTAAAATAAATCAAAAGAGACATGTTTAAATAAATCAAAAGAGACATGTTCATGGTAAAATGTTGAATAATTCACGTCATAGATATTAACCAATAAAATTTGAAGAGAAATTTATCCAAATACCCACGAGAGATCAATTATCAAACGTTCTACCCATACATTTTATTTAATTTTAAACTTAATCAGAAGATACATGTTCATGGTTAAATGTTGAATAATTTATCTCATATTGATATTTTCATAAACTTTCCTAATTTTAAATATTTATTTATTTATTTTTTGATCAAATGAATTGTGGCTTACTAGGATATAAGGTAGCATTATTAGTTTATAAGTTGATCATAAAACTTCTGTTTCTTTTTTTTTTGAAATTGAATATAATTAATTGAACAAGGGGAATTCATAAACCACAAATATTAAATAGCATTTTAATACTTAAATTAACCGTCACTGTAAACTTGAAGCACATCACAAATCTTCCTGGTACAGTGTATTAAAATTTAAAAGAAATAAATAGAGGCCACTTTTTAATGGGAGCTTCGGGTTTTTGAGAAAATATAAAAAATTGGCAAGGATATTATATTTTACATTTCAACTATTTGGCATTTTACTCTTTTTTAACTGTCGAAACTTTTGATGGGCATTTTGAAATTAATATTAACTATCAAAACATATGGGTAAAATATTAAATAGTAGGTGTATTTTGACAAATTTTTCGAACATTTAATATTACTATGGTGGACCACTAGAATGTCCCTATCAATTCTAGATGATCTCAAGAGGAAAATTTCAACCTTATCAGTAAACTTTTAACCTTATGCTTTTCTTAAAGGGCATTTCTATAAAAGCAATTAGTCCAACATAAATAGTCTTATGGCCATGTGGAGGACTATGGTCCTCAAGACCACAAAGACAAAAGTAAATATTATGGTCCAAGATAAAACTTGTTCTGAAGCACAAGCAAAAAGCTAACAGCAGTTTGTTCTTTCCCTGTGCTGTGTAAACTGAAAAGTTATAAATCAATGAAAGAGATAGGCAGAGCTGGGGAGGGTGGGACTATTTTTTCTAATCAATTCATGAAAGTTTTTATCTATGTTACTTTTTCTATAGGAAATATTATTAATAATATTATTTTTCATAAATCCGATTAGAAATAGTTCGAGAAATGGCTAAGATGATGACTATTTTTCATAAAATATTATCACGCCAATCCTTAAAAAGAAAAAGCAAAAATAAGATATTGAAATTGGGATCTAGGCAGATCTGTTGAGTGGAAATATGTTTTTTTACCCCCATCAAATCATGGATTATATTATCTAGGTCACTAATTCTATAAAAAAATATTATCCAGGTCATTATTTTCCATCAAAATTCATAAGGCCCATCCTTAAAAGAGCTCCAATAAAGCAATGCTCAATGGGCCAACAAATCATGTAAATTTGTCCATTTACCAAATTTTGGTCATAGCCCTCATCATTTAAATAAATAGTTAGATCCTCATAGATTGAAAATATCTGTTGCTCCCGCGGGAGCATCTCGTAAAACTCATGCTAGCGAAGCCTCTAGAACCTAACAGCTAATCTAATAATTAAAAAAAGGAAAAAGGAAAAAGTAACAAGATGAATTTCTATGTTCCACAAAAACAAATTAACGTCCCAAGATTGAACAAGAGTTGTCCAATTTTAAGAGGTCAAGATCTAGGTGTTCAAGAACTTAAAAACTTTTTTTTTTTTGAAAATAATCATCTGATTATACTTAGAAGGATCTCTCAAAGTAATTTTTTTCCCCAAGGGCGTTGTCGTACAGTATGCTCCCACGGGAGCATGCTATATGCACTTATTATATTCATTTGCTTTAGGTCTCTTTGCGCGAATACTGGCGGAGATTGTGTTCTTATGTTTGTATTTGGAATGCTTTTCCGTTTCTAGAATGATTCAAATTCGTGATGATGCCATGAGAGTTTGGTTTATTCTTGATGTGGTGTACTCCCTGGGGATCACATTATACACTTATATATTTCTCGATCTGAAATTTTAGGATTTAGAGTCACCAAATGAGCTGGTTGTAACATTGGACTATCTTTGTCCAACCCTATGCCATTGTTTTAAAGAAAATATAGAGCATATGTAATTTAATTTTGAGAAATTTACCAATTTACCAACAACAGATGAAATATTCAATAAGGTACCCGTTTGGATTGAACTCATGATCATGTGTTTTTTTATAGTTTTTTTAAAATAAAATCTAAATATATGGTTAAATTGTTAAATAGTCAACCTCCTGTAGGTAATTTGAGAATTTTTCTTTTATTTTTTGAAGTTGGGTTGATCGTCAGGAGGTTACATCCCAAAATTTGGAGTTCTAAACAGATCTCTTAGTTTGGTGTGCGAAGGAATACATATACCGCAGGAGCATGTTATCTTTTAACATTTTCTTTTATTTCCATGAAACTTAGTTGCTGCATGGGTCCATCACCTCATTTAAATATAACTAAAGTTTGATTCATAGTGGTTGAGAAAGTATATTTCATGTTATTTATTGTTCAATAATGTAAGGTACATGCCCCACCTTCTCACAATTCAGCTCACTTTATTTCACCATGGCATATTTTTCGAGACCATAGGACTATTTATCATAGAAATCAACCAATAGTAAATAAAGTATTGGTGGCACGCATAGCATGCTCCCGTGAGAGCATATTGTGCAACAACTCCCGTCAGTAGCATGGTTACTTGGGAGGATTTTTTTATAGGAAATTTTGGGATTCATCTCAATATCACTAGATGATCATTTACATGAAAAATAATTTGGATTTTGAGTTCTCGAACATTTAGATATTTCTCGCTTCCTGATCAGTCTTGGGACCTCATTATTTTTCGGCACATAGAGAGTGCAAGTTGATATATTACTAAAAAATTGGATAATTTTTGCTCAAGCGTGGGATGTTATTTTAAGTAGATAGTGTAGTTTATTTTAAGGCTAGTCACAAGGTTGAGGAAATTCCGTCCCAAAATTTTGATAGGATTCTACCTAAGGGAGTGAATATTTATTATCTTTTTTGTATATTTGATTGCACGCCTTAAACAACAATCAAAACCATCATTCCCGTTTGGAGAAAGTAAAAGTGAGAGTCATCCTTACATTACAAAAATTACTCACATCTTTTTGCTTCATAGATGGACATGATATCAACACAAGTTGGACCTTCCTTGTACCTTAAAATACGCATGATTTCAAGATATCAATCACAAGTTGGGCCTTCCTTGTACCTTAAAATAAGCATGATTTCTAATATTATTTGCCCTGATTTACTTTTATATGACTAAAAAACTAACTAAATATTAAGAAAATAATGTTGGGCAAGGAGATAATAGTATCGACCCAATGGCTCAGATTTAACCATTTAGGCTGATCTAGATGGTAACCTTCACTGACAGAGGATTAAACCTAATGTCAAATTTCTAATAAAAAAACAAGTTATAATCAGAGATAATAAACTACCACGTGGCTATCAGATTAACCCATATTCAATCTGAATATTTAGATTTCTAATATTATCTGGTATAATTTATTTTCATATGACTAAAAACCTAACTAATAATAAGAAAAGAATGTTGCGTAGGGAGATAGCATTATCAACCCAATGGCTCAGATTTAACTATTAAGGCCGATCTAGATGGTCAACTAGAGGATTAAATCTAATGTCAAATTTTTATAAAAAAAATTATAATCAAATAATAAACTACCACCTGACAACCAAATTAACCCAAATTCAACATTTATACAACATTTATACCCAAAACTGCTCCATCAACCCCTAGGTGAATATAATTCTTTTTCATTATACGTTTGGGTTCATGATAGGGCATTTGTTTCCATTGTCATTAAAACAAGGGTGCGGTTTGTATAGAACCTAGGCTCTAAACAATCAAATTCGAGCCTACCTCCAAATAGTGCCGAGAAATGTGGTTTCAACACTGGAAATCTTTGTGATAGCTTTAAAATATATTTTCATATTTATTTATAAAGTTTAAAGCTTAAAAAATGGTGTAGATTGACAAATCTATGAAAACTTGAAAATCTTGAAAATTGGTGGTCAAAAAATGCATTACAAAATACACTATTTCCTAAACTTGAAATCTTTTTTTTTCTCATGTCCATGCATCTTGATGTCGAGATGATCAATTTGAAGATATTTGGGCTCAAAACATTCTCGTCTAGTGAAATTTTTGAGGCAGTCTTGAATATGATTGTTTAGAGCCTCGGCTCGATACAAACTTTTCCCTTAAAAAACAATGCTTAAGGATTTGAATAAAGGAAAAAAATTACATAAGGTTGCAACCTTAAAATGTAGAATCACATATGCACCTCAAAAATCCATCAGAAAAGGTTGTTTGAATATTCAAAAAACCTCTAATTGATCATCTCGACATCGAGATGTATGAATATGAAAAAAAAAAAAATTGAGTCCCAAAAATAGTGTATATAACAATATATTTTCTAGACCGTCTATTTTCAAGATTTTCATATTTTTATAGATCTACTTGATTTTAACCATTTTTTAAGTTTAAAATTTTATAATTAGATATGAAAATAGATTTTAAGATAATCCTCAAAATATTTTTCACAAAAATTACATGTTATAATCGAATTTGAAGGTGCTTCGGATTGTTTAAGGTTGCAACCTTATAGAAACCACACCCTTTGATAAGTGTCTGTTTTACTTCAAGCTTGAGTTTATATATATCAATACCAAGTGCCGTTTCTTGGTAGAAAGCAACACTTTATGTAAGCGTGTAGATCCTCACAAAAGTCCAATAAAATTTTGTAAGCAATTCTAACATATACCAAATAATGGCTAAGGCTGTGTCTTTAAGCATTGCTAGTTTCCTCTCAATTTTTTTTTTTCTTTTTCAAACTTTGTGACAGCTAGGTTGTATCATGTCTACGGATATTTCTTCTCAAACCTTTTATTTTTTCAAATTTGTAGAAAAATCATATAATTTGAAATTTCTAACTCTTAATTTCACTTCAGATAGCTAGAAGTCGTCGTGAATTTTTTTTTTTTACTAAAAAGTAAAAACAGTCATTCTTTTGATATAAAATATTGGAAAAAGTTCATACAAGATGACAATGTTATATTATAGAAGTGAGATGTGCTTCATAATAACACTAAAAAAGGTTATTATGATATGAAATTGATCATATATATATATATATATATATTTAAGTATTTTCAAATGTTTATGGATATATTTGATATGCACCATTTTTTAGTGGTGAAAACGTGTTTCATGCCACTATAAGACTTCCAACGAAAGAATTGCATCTTCTCTCATAAATCAATGCTCTTTGCTTCAACCTAGACGCCTTGTATAAACAACACCTTCCCTCTAACTAGTTAGAGGGAATTGTATATACTACTTATCTGAATTACCTACAACCAGTGGTTTAAAAATCTCCGTTCTTATCCGGGCTCGGGCGATTCGGATCGAACCCATCCGTACTTTTTTAATAATATAAAAACACTACCGTTTCGATTCAAAAAAAAAAACAAGATCCAACCCATTCGTACCATTTTAATAATATAAAAACACTACCATCCGTACCATGTTAATCATATAAAAACACTACCATCCCTGAATTGACATTAAAAAAAATACTACCATCCCCAAACTGACATTACGAACTGTGATTGTTACCGTTTCGATTCAAACGAAAAAACAAGATCCAACCCATTCGTACTATTTTAATAATATAAAAACACTACCATCCCTGAATTGACATTAGGAAAAACACTACCATCCCCAAACTGACATTAGGAAAAACAAGATCCAACCCATTCGTACCATTTTAATAATATAAAAACACTACCATCCCTGAACTGATATTAAGAAAAACACAACCATCCCCAAACTGACATTAGGAACTATGACGTTTAACATCAGCTACACACGTCCATACATATGGCCCTAGCATCAACCTGCCCACTATTGATTGTGCTTTGCAATTGCTTATATACATTTACCTTGTCCCGCATCACTTCGATGGGGGACTATTATTTATATAGTCCAACGTTGTTGCAAAAGCATGCACTTTATTTTAAACAATAGTTACAATTTGTTCCAAATTATATATAGTGTTCGTATTAGGTAGGGATAGGTGGGTTCTATAAATAAATCTTTCTCTCTCATATAAGGACAAATGAAATGGTCTATAGTTATTTTTAAAATTAATTTTATTTCTTTATTTTTAATATTTAATCTTTTTAAGATTAATTATTTTTATTTTTATTTTTATAATATACAAACATAAAGTACATATAATTAATCTTTAATTGTATATAATTACAAAAATAAAATTTCATATCATAATTTACAAAAATTAACATAATTATATAAAATTATTTTACTAGCTCGTAGGATATTAAAAGAAACAAAAAATAATACTAATGCTGGTTTCTAGATCATTAAAAAAATTCCTAGGTTATGAGATATTTTAAGAGCGAAAAATAACACTAGCTCATACCACTTTAGAATTTATGTCAAATTGCTTTATCAATTATCTCACATTGCAAATATGAATTTTTTTATTTATTTTCCAAATTTTATTAAAATATGATTGCAAATTGATGTTACGAAATTCTATATTTATATCAACACTAATTATTATACATTATATTTATTTATTTGTGAGGATCATACCCTTGTGTTATAATATTGTGACTAATAATTATACTAATTACAATGATAATCAAATCTTGTATTTTATATATTAATTTATTTACATTAAAAATTATGCAATATATTATTTTTTGTTGTAGTTGTAAATTAGATTTTTAAATTAGATATATTATAAGACGAATTTCATATTTATTATTATTTGTATAGTAAAATGATGATAAAATAATAAAATACAAACCAATAATTCTAATTTCAATGTATAATGTTGTATTTAGTTAGGTTTTAATAACTGTTTGATAAGAATCTTTATACAGGAAAAGAACATCTCAATATTTACATATTGATGCAAAAAAATAAAAAGCTATTAATGTAGTACCCTTATTTCTTATTGGATTCCTAAAAAACAACATTTATAATGATTTTTAATAATCTTTTTAAAAATTTTTAAGGCTGAATCCGACCAATTTGGGATTTTGGTGGCCATTTTTTCATCGTTTTAATCCATTCTTATTGTAGTCCATGTATGATTATATACTTCTTCCATGATAATTCTATAATTTTCTTTTGTGCGATGTAAATTTAATGGTTAACATAAGTTCATACAGGGAAAGAATATTTCAATATTCACATATTGATGAAAAAAATGAAAGTTAATAATGTAGTACCCTCATTTCTTATTAGATTCCTAAAAATCAATATTTATAATGAGTTTTAATAAAATTTTTTAAGGCTTAATCCTACCAATTCAGTCGATTTCTGATCCGGATCACCGATAACCGATCCGATGGGTTTTTGGAGTGCCCAATCCGGGCCACCGATCCGTTTTTTAAACCACTGCCTATAACTATTTGATATGAAATTTGATACCTTGGAAGTGTCTCGTAGTTCAAGAGAATCTATTTTAAACTTTGAGCCAGGCCAATGGAATAAAGGTTGCTACTCAATTCACATTCGATAGTCAAGATCAGTGATTTAAAAAACGGATTGTTGACTCGGATTGGGTATCGCAAAAGCTGGGCCAGATCGATGAATCAGCAATTTGGATTGCCCTTATAATGTGCAAAAAAAATAGCGGACCAACAAAAAAACATGTGCAAAAACAGTGAACTAACCAAAACCAGTCTGGTTAAGTGGATTGGCATTTTTCCAATAGCAAAACGCCGTTTTACTGTTGGACAATATTCCTTTGAAGGATTTATTTCCTGAGGTTTATAGTTTTCGATAGCAGAACTTGTGGATGGGCAGGGAACGAAATGCAGTTGGAAGATTGATCTTAGAGTTAGGGTGAGTGAGAGCCAGAGCATCAATATATTTCCTTGATGCAGAAATTAAACTCCTTTTGCATCTTTTCTCACATACAGGATTCATGGGAACTTTCCCCTTCTTGTACTTTTTTGGTTAGCTCTCTTTATGATGAGGTCAATAACAATAGAAACTTTGAGATGACCGATAAGAATGCTAAAGTTTGGGCCCAAATCGAGTTGGAGCTTTTATGTGGCTCTTGGAGCAAGGAAGAGTTCTTATTGGGGATCAATTAAAACAGAAAGGGAAGATTCTTGTTAATATATGTTTTTTGTGCAAGAATGCGTATGAAGATTGTTACCATCTCTTTATCCCCTTCCCTTTCATGGGATATCTATCTATGGTCTTGGGTTGTTGGAATCGCTAATTGGCAATTGGTGATGCCGGAGAACATTAGGGAACTCTTCGCAATAATCCTCAACCACCTTTCCTAAACTTGGATCTAGCAAACTTTGGTTGCAGCAATTTGCTGGTCCATCTGAAAAGAGAGAAATCATAGGAGTTTTGAGGTCAGTATGCATTCACTCAAAGAGGTCTTTAAGGGGATTATGAGGCTTATAATTTTGTGAGCTCAGTCATCTTTTAACTTATCGATGTACCCAAAGAGCTCTTTTTTACCAATTTTGCAGACATTCTTCTTCATCGTCCTCACAAGACGGTGCGACCATGTCAATGGAGGACGATGCGACCATGTCAATGGATTGCACCTCCCATTGGCTGGTTTAAACTTAATTTTCACAACAATGTTAAGCCTCGAACTCTTTCAATTGGTTTTGGTGGGCTACTTAGGAATCATGAGGGCTCCACTATTTTCTCCTACCTCGGTGGCCTCACTTATTGTGATATCAATGAAGTGGAATTGAGAGCAATGCAAGAAGGAGTATCTAGACTGCAGAGCAACCATGTTTGCATTTTGATTGAGGGAGATTTGGTTAATGTTATCAGTTGGTGCAAACATCCTCCCTCAATCCCTTAGCGTTTGACTTCCATTCTGGCAGTATTTTTTTTGGTCATTGAGGGAGGAGATTCAATTTTGACACACGCTGAGATATAGGCGATGCCCATTTTTTTTCTCTCTCCCTTTTTTCTTTTTTCCTTTTCTTGGTCTTCTTTTTCTCCTCTATTTTCCTTCTTCTTCTTCTTCTTTTTTCCTTTTCCTCCTTGTACCTTGTAATCTCAATGAAATTATTGTTAACAATAAAAAAAAAAAAGCCATTTTCTTTAACAAATTCCCTGTTCTCTTCTAGACCCGAACAATTTCTTATATATTAACAGAATCAACATAAAGTGACTGATTTCCGGATCGGACCGAACGATTCCGTGCCGACCTGATATTTTTTAAATCACTGGTCAATACTAATTAAAGCCTTCATGTATAAAAATAAGGGTGCGGTTTGTATAGAGCCAAAGCTCTAAACAAACAAATTAGAGCCTACCTTCAAATAGTGTGTGGCTTCAATGTTGGAAATCTTTATGATAGTCTTAAAATATATTTTCATTTTTATTTATAAAGTTTAAAGCTTCAAAAATAGTATAGATCGACATATCTATGAAAACTTGAAAATATTGAAAAATTGACGGTCCAAAAATGCATCACAAAATAGACTATTTCCAAAACTTGTGATCCTTTTTTTTCTCTTGTCCACGCATCTTGATGTCGAGATGACCAATTTAAAGATATTTGGGCATCAAAACAACCTCTTCTTGTGAAATTTTTAAGGTAGGCTCAAATTTGATTGATTAGAGCCTTGGCTCTCTCTCTATATATATATATTCTAAAAATACATAGTCTCATTATATACTTTTTCGGTATTTATAATAGCCACCTTGTATAAACACCCTAAAATATTTAGGGTTAAGGTTTTGATTTATCTTAGGTCACAATTTCCGCATAAATTCATTAAGCCAATATTCAAAAAGAACTTCCACGTGCACCTCCACTATTCATTTCCCTTGAGTTGGTGATACGTGTTTGCATCTAAATAGTTAGCTTTTTATATCTGCATATTTTATTATGAATTTCTTTCTTTAATGTTTGGACGGTGGGATGTATGTTTGTATATGGAATACTTAAAACATTTATAGAGAGGTAGAGATTCCAAATCTTGACGTTACCATTATTTTCTATTATCATTATATTTATTTGTTTGATGGATCAATCACCTCACTCAAATCTATTGCCATTATATTTATTCATCCTTGAGAGGGAAGATACTGTTCAAGCATTTAAAACCGGGAATCTAATTTAAAACCCCTTATAAAATCATTGACGTGACATATATCCATTGCCCGGACCGGAAATTAAGGATCTCACCTTTTCAACCAATTAGCTAATCTAAAAGGGTCGGGGTGGCAACGGGTCTGGTCCGACTTCTCCCGAATAATATTCGGGTCAGGTATTGGATTCGGACTTGACCTCTGGTGTAAAAAATTTGGACTCATTGACCCGACGTTGGGTCGACCCGTTGGGTCCCTAATCTGGTCAGATCCATTGTCACCCCTATAGGAGGGTGAGGTTTGCATGAGGAAGGTACCATATAAAAAAAGTATACCTCTAAATTTTGTTGGAATAGTAATTGCTAATTGGTGTTAGAAACTTTATGATAGCTAGACAATCCATGTTCAGCCCTAATTATAAAACTTAAACTTTCAAAAACAGTGTGGAACTAGCAAATTTATACCACTTAAAAATCTTGAAAACAAATGCTCCAAATAAGTTGTTACAAGATGCATTACTTTCAAGGCAGGAAATTCTTTTTTTCTTCATAGTCTTGAGGTCGACATGATCAATTTTGAAGGTTTTGTAAATTTAGAACTCTTTTCTACTGGATTTTTGAGGTGCACCTTACTTTTATAGTATAATGCACCTTTATATAAACATTTCTCGTAAAAAAAGACAATTACTCATTTTATACAAGGGTCAAGTTTGTATAAGGTGTCCACCTTATATTATACTAGTAATATGCAAGTGTTGCATGTGATGTTTAATATTAATCACTGAAATATATTTATCATTGAAAAAAATTCAATAAAACATGGTATATTAAAGAGAAAGAATTTAATGCATTTATCTTCACAATTGAATATTTTATTAATTAATAATAAATGTGACAATAAAAATTATTTTTAATATATTATTAATTAACACGGATCCATTTAACTTACAATTAAATAATGAAGATGACTTAAATATATAATTCAAACTAAATAAATAAAACTAATAAATAAATTTATGTAGGGTCTTCCTAATGCTAATATCCAATGTACTAGTTTAAAACATTAGATCCTATTAATCTCTATATCTAATATATTAGTCCCTTAAGGCATACTCAACGAGCATTAACCTTATTAGAAACAAAAGAGTGATAAGAATTTACATATATTGATTAAGAATAAAAGAGAGAAGAGATATTTAAAGAAAGAGAGATCACGAGAGATAAGGAAAGAAAGAGTGAGTGAGAGATTCAGGGATGAAAGGTGAAATTAACACATATTTCTTTCCTTAACCCACATGTTTCCCAGTAAAAATAAACATGAAAAATAATAACTTGTGAGATAAATAAATTATTATAAATAAAAATATATACGCTTTTTATTGAGTTGGGGCTTTTTGTTGCGCATGGGAAATAATGACTTGAATGTGAGAGAGATAATTATGCTTAATAAAAAATGCATGCTTATTAATGAAGATGACCATTTTCAATAAGTTGTGTTTTTTCTATTGCATTCACTTAAGAAGTATAATTTTTATTTAAAAAGCATGAACAAAGGAAATAATTCAGATATAATATTTGGCATAAAAAAATACTAAATGCAACTGAAAGATTTTCAATATTATTTTAAATAGAATAATCACGGACATAATGCAAATGAAAAATACTAAGAAAAAGTTAAAGGAGATGGGATCACAATATATCAGTTTTGAATAATTATTAATAATTCAAATTTTATAATTAAAAAATAAAAGATATTCAAGTATAAAACACTAAAATATAAGCACTCAAAATCATAAAAGGTTAAATTGAGATAGAAACAAAATTGATATAATTTAACATAAGGATCAAAAAGGAAAAAAATTCATTTTTTCCCCTAAGCATTTAAGTTCCATGGGCTTTACCTTAAACGATAAAAACAACTTATAAAATAAAAATTTAAATATTATTTCATAATAGATGCATAACACAACTGGAAAATAGCAAGCGAAAGCTAGAAGAGACAATAGCATAAATAAATAACTTATTACCAATCAAAATAAAAAGTAATAAAAATAAAATAACAATAGTATTAATATTATTAATAATAAGTAATAATAAATATTATTTTATTACTATGTTCAAATTTATAATAAAAAAAATTTGAACTATTCAAGAATAATCCTTAGTTGTTTTCAATCTAATTGAGCTTCATGACCTGTGTGAGATAGATCAAACCTCTCATCGTTTACATGCAAAAAAATCATATTACAATTTGAAAAATATACTACTATTTTATTACTATATTCACGTTTATAATAAAAAATTAAAACTATTCAAGAATTTAAATCCTCAATTTTTTTTATTCTAATGGAGTTTCACGACAGAGAGAACAAACCATATTATTTTCTATATATACAAAATTCATATTACAATTTGAAAAATATACTACATAGAGATAGAAACAAACAGCGTACCTTCTACTTTGCTCTGAGGAAAATATTTTTGAGCTAAAAACTCACTGTGAGAGATCAATAAATAAATGAACTTGAGAGAGAGATAAGATGGGACGTGATAAGCTTTTGGGATGGGATACGAGGGTTTATGATGAGAGATTATAAAGAGGTTTTTCCTAAAAAGACATTTTGGTAGGGAGAGATTGAGAGAGAGATTTAAAGGAGGAGATTAGTGAAATAAAGTAAATACTTTAAGTGAAATTTAAGATGAGAGTTATCACATAGAGGATTACAATTAATGACAAGAAGTGCAAATTAGAGAAAATAAAAAGAGTAACACGTAAAAAAAAAACTAACATGGCAGGCAAAGAGAAATAAGGGGCTTCTAACATGGCAGGCAAAGAGAAATAAGGGGCTTCTTTATTATACGTTATTGGAAGTGCAAAAATAGAGAGAGAAATAGAGAGAACCGGTTGAGAGAGAGACCTTTAAGAGGAGCGATTTTAAGAAAATAAATGGGGGAGATTTTATTAAAGAGGGAAATAGAGATAGAAATAGAAACAGTAGATGTTATAAATAAGGAAGAGATAAGAGTTTTTAAGAAAATAAATGGAAAAGATATTTTAAGAAAGAGGGAGTGAGATAGAAATGGTAGAAAGGGTAGGGGGTGATTTATTGGAAAGGAGGAAAGATGGAATAGGTGACACAAAATAGGAGAAGATATTTAAAGAAATTTGTAATAGGATGAGAGAGAGGAGAGAAAATTAAATGGGAGGAAGGAGATTTATTAAAGAAGAAAAAACGGGATACATGGCACAAAAATAGAGGAGAGAGAAAATAAAATCTTGTAGGTAAGGAGAGCCTCTAAAACCTCTTTTAGACCATGACCAATTCCCCATTTGGTCCTATACATGTGACCCAAATGAGGGTGTGCAATATCGATCAGCCATAGATCCCCTGTTACTGGATCTAATCCTCCATAAAAAGTAAGAAAATTTGTGTATTTTGACCAATTCAAAGAAAAAAATGGGGAGATAATCATAAAAGGTGAGGGTGAGGGTGAGGGTGAGGGTGGGGGTGGGGGTGGAGGCTGATTTATTAGGAAGGAAGAAATATGAGACATGAGAAAGATATTTAAAAAAAGGTGTAATAGAGAGAGACTGCAGAGAGAAACTTGTGTGTATTGGGAGAGATATTTATTAAGGATGCAGAGAAAAACTTGTGTGTATTGGGAGAGATTTATTAAGGAAGATGAAAAATGGGACACATAGCACAAAAATAAAAGGGGGAAAGAAGATGAAATCTTATAGATAAAGGGAGAAATTTATTAAAGAAAAGAAAAAATTGGTCACATGGCACAAAAATAGAAGGGGCATTCCTCACGCTTAATATATAATAGATAATGTGCATCTCTATAGCCGGAAGATGTAGTTCCAATGTAAGAAACCCGATCACTAGAAAATTCATGTTTAATTCTAATTATGAAATTTAAAATTTAAAAAATAGTATAAATTGAACAAATATATAAACACTTGAAATTCTTGAATATAAACAGAAAACATAAACCATTTTTAGAACTTGAAATTCTTTCATTTTCTTTGTCTATGCATCCCCGAAGTCGACATGACTAATTGAAAGGTTTTTATTTCCAAATTCTAAACTCTTTTCTACTGGATTTTGGAATTCCACCTTACTTCTCTAATATAAGATTGCAAACTTATATAAACCTTTTCATTGATAATAACCGATCAGATATAATGACTTTTAACTAGATTCCTCACTCTCTAACAAAAAAAAATACTCTTAAAAGAGTATTTTATCGGAGTAAGTAAGTTGTCTCTTGCGAGAGCATGTTGCACGCAATTCATCTTTGTGGTGTTTTTAAGTTTCTTTGACACCGTAGGACCATTTGGATACAGACAAAATAATAGATTTATTATTTGATTTCTGAAAAGGCTTAGTATAGGTTTCAAAAAAAAAAGAACAAAAAAAAGGAGGTACTTGAATGGGGATGATGAAGCCCTACCTGCTTTTTAAATTGTTAGTGGTTTTTTAATGTGTTAGGTGAGAATAGACTCTTAGATCTTAATTGAGACACAGATAGTGCTACCACCACATCCCCAACCCCATCCCCATTCTTGAGGTCTTAAATTTAAAGATAAAAAAATACAGCCACATCTCAATCTATCAAAAAAAATTACATATCGTGTCCAAAAACCACTAAATTGATCATCCCAATCAATCTTGACAAGTAATTTTAAGAAGTTTTAGAAGCGTATAATACATGTTATCTGGACATTCATTTTCAAGTATCCACATATCTACTAAATCAGTACCACTTTCAGAGCTTCAAGAGTCATATTCAAATGCCGAAATATCTTTTCAAGCCATCATAACGGTCGGTTTGCATATCTAAAACTGCATTTTCTCTATCTTCATGTGTTCAGCTCTTCTCTTCCCCCATATGTTCATCTCTCTCTCTCTCCACATCCTCAAATCTTTTGCACATACAAAGTGACAAATTATCTCTCCTCACTCTCTTTCTCTCTCTAGCGGCATATAGAGAGACTAGATAGGCTCACTCACTCTCTTGTGGCAGATAGAGACACTGCATAGCTCTCTCTCTCCCCCTTATCCTATATCTCCACCACAAAAAAAACCAAAACCATTAGAGCCCCTCCCACCAAACACCCTCTACCTCATCTCATGGCTCCCTCTCCCCATTGGATTCAATGGCAATCCCCATCTTCCGATACACGCCGACTCCGGCACCATTTTCCGGTACCACAAGTGGTTTCCGGCAACCACATGCATCAAAGTCTATCAAATTTCTCAGCCAAACCAAGCTAAGGAGTAGAATAAAATGTGGACTACAAGATTTCATAGGGGGTGACCTAGTGAAACCAGACTTGGGCAAATGGCTCTCTGATGTGGAGGAACACAAGGCATTAGCTATTTACCCACCTCATGAGGGAGGATACGAGGGTCGCTACTTCACAAGGTTGAGATACCAAGGTTACTACTTCCTCGACCTCTCGGCCCGAGGACTCGGTGATCCAGAGACCACACTAACCAAGATACACCCTGTTTGCCCGGTACTGTTTTCTTACTTCGCCAAAAGATTATACGCCTCCTCAACCTAGTAACCAACCAAAAAAACAGAGAGAGTTACTCTAGAATTGCCTGAAAAATAACACCCTAGGATTAAACAGAGATAGTCCAATATTTGTAAGTTCATATCTAAGCTTTTTGTAACTTTTAACTTTTTTATTTTGAAAAATTCTCACACAATAATTCTAAAAAAGATCCTAAAATTTCATATCAAGAAAAAAGTTGTAAGTTCATATCTAAGCTTTTTGTAACTTTTTAACTCTTTTATTTTGAAAAATACTCACAATAATTCTAAAAAAGATCCTAAAATTTCATATCAAGGAAAAACCTTATTAAGTAGGTCTTTAGCCTCTGAGTAAGTGTACAACAAACTTTTGTAGTACACCATATTCACTCTGCTTTTTATTAATTACATAGCCAAGATTCTCTTTTAGACTGAAACTATTCAAAATTATGAAACAGAGAGAGGTGTAGCATAGTAGCTGCAATGTATCAGTTTGTATACTACAGCCCAGTCTCTATGCCATAGACTAGAGATGAACTATTCCTTTGATTGAGAAAATAATGGTGGAGGAATACAACTTTTACCATCTATCACTGAATTGATGGTGGAGATGACATGTAGTACACAGATAATACCCTACAAGAGTGCAAAAAGAGTGTTGCACTCCAGCTAAAGTATATTGCACTGTGATTGAGATCTTATCAAATAATCCGAAGTCAAGCTTTTGGTGTCTGAAAAATGCTGAATTATGGGTTTAGTTTGGATATCAAATTCAACTATAACTCTGATGAATTATAGGTTTAGTTTGGGTACCAAATTCAACTGTAACTCTGATAGACTGGATGTTGATTTCTAGCCAAATTAACCCAAGCATAATATCATTGACTACACTCTTTAAGTGACTACACTCTTTTTAAGTATGAAAAGGTTGTTTTTCCTCAAATATGTTGGATAAATGAGACACCATAACTATTCCAATTTTACATTTGGCAACTTGGGGTGTTTGAACTTCAGCTTAGGGTGATAAACCTTTTCATACAAAAAGTAATCGTATCATTAGACACTCTCAATTTCATGAAAGGGATTGTATAACATGAGACCATTTATTTTTTGTACAAAAAAGTCACAAACACTTTTAACCATTGGATATGAAATCTAATAGATGAAAGTGTGTTTGTCACAACATTCAAAAAAATTTATTTTGAATTTTGTGCCCAAATAATAACATATACTCAGCTGCCAAATCTCAAATCCCACAATCGATAATGATTGTGACCTTTTATTGAAAGTAAATGGTCTCATTGTATATATTTCTTTCATGAACAAATAAGGTGTTGAAAATTGCATCATCACATCCCAAGTTCAAATCCTAATATTGAACTATCCAAAAAAAGACTTAAGGCATACCTTAGTCAATATTATTGTGTCAATACTAAAATTTTAAGAGCCAAGCTTTTTTCCAGGCTCATTTGGGCAGGCAGCCTATAGCTAGATGGTACTTCCCCCCAGAGGTAGACTACAGGCTCTCTCTCCTCCCACCAAATGCCAAAGGCCTAGTAGTTTGGATAATGGAAGCCAAGGTACATACCCCATTTCTTTTTTATTTTAAATATGGTAACCTATTTCTTTTCCCATGCTATCAAGACTAATGCCTGCACATACATAAATTTATGGAAATGAATTTATGTACCTATATGAGACATAAAGGGACAGTCATAACACAATCGACTGTGGAAAAACCATAATGAGTTGATTTATTGAAATGACATGGGGTCACACTCCCTCTCTATATCACCCAATATACTGTGGAAAAACCATGATGAGTTGGTTTATTGAAATGACATTGGGTCTCCCTCACTCTCCATATCACCCTCAAGGATGTGATAATTTAATAGCCTATGATCATCTAAAATTCACTAATATTGCAAAAATTATCATTGAAATGGGTAAACCACATCTGAACTGAAAATCACGGTCGTCATCCCTCTTAAGTAACTCCTCAAATATCTTGTTTAGAAAAGCTCAAAATGCTTCCAACCAAGTTTTGATCAGCAAGAGTATTTCGATAATTTAGCCCAAAACACAAGTGTTTCCAATTTATCAAAATGTCCTTACTTGTTTCAAAATCCAAACCCCAAAAACAAAAGATCTTAATGGAAAAATGTCCTAAGTTTGGCAACAACAAATCAAGTGCAGTCTCAACGTTTTAGCTACTTGTTCTAGGTTTCAGAGCCAAACAGATTTTAATTTGAAAAATATGTTCCAAACTTTGAAGTGGAAACATACACAGGTACTTGTATTTTGGCTTAGGCCACTTGAGTAGAATAAATTACCAAAATAACCATGCTTATTCAAGATTTTAAATCAAGAACAATGTGGATTTGCAAATAAATTACCAAAGTAACCATGCTTATTCAAGATTCTAAATCAAGAACAATGTGGATTTGCAAATATATTACCAAAATAACCATATTTATTCAAGATTCTAAATCAAGAACAATATGGGTTTGCATATTTTTTACAAAATAGTTGAAGATGTACTTAGAGTAAAATGATCTATTTTGAGGCAACAATTGTCAATTAAATGGTTGATTTAAAGATGCGTGTCTTGAGGTGATTGGATCAGTTCAATGATATCTCCTCTTAGACTTTGTTTTACTCCTCCAAATAAGAAAATACGTTCTGCTTCACACATGCAACTCATTACCTGTAGGTGCTATCCAAAGCTGAACTCCAATTCCTAGCTTTACTTCCAAGCCTGCGCCCCAAAGTCAAAGTGATTGCTGAGTGTGGTAACTGGTAAGACTCTCACATTGTGTATTTTTTTATTATCATATTCGTTAATACAAAATTTTATGCATGACCAAGAGCTTCTTTCATTTGTTGTACAATAGTGATATACGGTTAATCTTTTAGCTCAAAATGATGTTGTCTACAGAGAGACCATTTATCTTTTATACATAGAGACGACAATCATTCTTGTCCCTTAAATTTCAAAATGCGTGGTTATAAGAGTGTCATTGCATAGACACAAACTTCTTAAAAAAAAAGAATCTCAGACTTCGTGACTCACTCCAAGCAATCCAATTGGACATCTAAAGAGTGCGAATGATTGTAACCTCCATGTATGAAAGATAAATGATTTCTTTGTGAACAATCCCCGTATATAATTGTCATGGCAATAACTACAAATAGGTAGGCCTCATTTGGACACAAATAATCATACAAGGAGAACAACTTTTCTTACCTTTACAAGTAACTGTGAAAACTATAGTATTAAGCATTAATGATCATATCAAAGGAGCACCTTTTTTGAAGAATTACTACGCTATTATATACCTTTTTTGAAGAATTTTTTGATACCCTTAGGGCTCCAAATGATTAATAAAATTATTTCAAAACTCCAACTCTACTCTTTCACCATCAAAATTAAGAGTGATAGCCTCCATCATCCTATAATACATTTTGCATCCTAATCCCAACATTGCCAAATAAGGGACTTCACATATCCATTTGCTGTTTAATGTCACATTCTCTTCATCCTCATCATATCATAATACTTTGTTATTTTCAGGCATTAAAGAACCCTTATTTCTTTATAAACTAAACTGTTTTTTCCCTTTTGTTTTTATTCAAGGGGCATGATCATCCAGGAGATCCCTCATATTTGGTTCTGTAATCTTTAGACTCAAAATCTGAAGGTGATACGACAGTGATTACCAACCCACAACCTACCATCCCCCTACTCAGTAACTAGCATGCCTTTTTTTTTTGAACATCAGTAACTAGCATGCTACCACCCATCAAATTTCTAATCTGATGGTTCGGGAGGGAACCCCCACGTAACCAAATACAAGAGAATTCCAATTTGATCATCTCCTTCAATTAATAATCTCTTTGAATTCCCATAGTTTCTTTGAAAAACATTCAATTTTCTGCACCCATGATACTTACAAGAATCAGTGATCAGGAGAAAGTTTGTGTGGAGACCGCTTAAAGAGATTGCTGCCCTACCACCTGTTGAAGCATGACTCTTGTCAAAGGAACAAACGTCTGAGGTTTCTATATATATCCCTGCCCTAAAGTTCCATGCCTTCAACAAACTGGTAATGCCAAAGCAACAGGAAAAGGAAGCCAAAAATTCCAGCATATCCTGTAGAATTCAGATGTACATCATATCATGTTTCATGATCAACTCAGCAACAACATATCTAACAACTTTAGTTGTTCTACAAATAAAGAATATAATAGCGTAGCCTCTTAGAGCACACCACATACTTAGTCCCTTGAAGAAGCCGCAGAACAGAAAGTTATGAGGATTTTTCTCCGATCTGAAATTTGTGACCTACTCAGGAACCATGAGATAAAGTATTTTTTTTCTTAAAAAAAAAAAAGGATTACAAGTTTCTAAACACTTTGATCTAATTTTCAAAAAATTGGACAGCCTCTATTGAATTTTAGGATACTATCTTATTTAGCCACATAAAGATTTTAGAATGCATTTCTTTTTTGAGGTTGGTTGCTAGGTTGAGGATATTTCATCCCCAAAATTTGAGGCCTAAAAATATTCATAGATACTGTACTCGACCGAGCAAATGTATATTATGTTCATATGGAAGCATAAAATCATTAAGAAAAAATAAGAGAAGGGAAGGTTTAGATGTCCTTGATTATAACCATGGTTGGACCATGATGAAAATTTCATACCCAAATATATGCATGCACATACAATGCCTACCCACATAGACACATGCATACACCCACACATGCGGTTGCATAGGCATGTGTGCACAGACATATGAACACACATATTACGTACCAGATACATATTAGACACAAACAACCATGTATGTATAGGCACATACATACACATAGCTACATGTAGCCATGCCCACGTCTTGGGTTAAAACATCATCAACCAAGCTAAGAAAACACCCATTATGCATCAAAAGCAAAGTCATTATAAAAAGAAAGGATAGGAGGGGATGCGATTAGAAAGAAAAAAATGCTTAGAATCTCGCGGCACAGAGAGTTAGGTTATTATGATGAAAACAGCTTCAAATTTTAGGGTGTGAAGGATGAAAGCAAACTTTATAATATGAAAAGTCTGACACAAGCTTAGTAAATCTGGGTAAAACAAAATATAAGCATATCTGAGAGAGAGAGAGAGAGAGAGAGAGAGAGAGAGAGAGTATTTACGTTAAACCCAAATCGATCGGCCCGTACGGGTAACCTTTATACCAAAGTATAAATGACACTAGACAATTTCCCTAGCATTGAAAATGATCTTCAAAAAGTTTGCACATACATCCTCTCGCTCTCTCTCTCTCTCACACACACACACATACACACCTGTATGTATGCATGCATGCCCAACTCACAGCCCAAAACATTTCCGCATTATGGAACAAAAAAAAGGAAGTGCATAGCCCAAGACTTGTTACCTACTCGTACCTCTAGATTTGGATTACCCTCAAGGCCCCTAAAAGCACACAAAATGACAATGAACAAAACAATAGTTTAAACCTATGAGACCTGTAGCATCTACTACCAAAGCATATCAGTGAAAATCGTGAGGAAAATAAATTTAAGAATAATTTGTGGAACAAAAACCTTGTAATAAAGAATGTTACAAGAGGATTACATGTTGAGCCAAAACAGAAAAGAAAATAAATAAATAATTGATTTCTTGTCTGTTGGTAGCCAAGCATTTCCTCGCCATCTCAAGTTGGCAAACCGCCCCAAAAATAACCACGTCACTCCCAGTCAATTCCAACCAAATTTAGCTTTGAGGAACTCTATAATCGATGTGCACTCCTTCACCAGTTGCAGTCAAAATTATTATCTCATATAACAAGCACATAAGCACACACACGCAAATAAACATACATAAACTGAACAGTATGTTAATATATACTTCGTTTTTTAAATTGTATAATGTATAATATACATACATACTATACACACATACATGCAAACAAGCTTGAAAAAAATAACAAGTTTTTTCCATAAGCAAAATTTTGGACAGGCAGAAAAATAGAAAATATATTTGGCATAGTTCAAAAAGCGGACCACCCAGCTCCTAAGTGGTCTAGAAGGCCTGGGCACATTACCCAGGCCTAGGCGGCCAAACTGGGCGGTGGTCCTTGGGAGGCCACCTAGGCGGTACGGAATCCGCTTAAACGGCCGCCCAGGGCCTGCGCCCTGCCCAAAGATATAAAACTTAAGAATGATGGCTTTTAGGTTCATTTGAACCCTAAACCTACCAGAACCCCTTTTAGAGTAACAGAAACCTCCAAAAAAACTACATTTTATTGGATCGAATCATCGAAGTGTTTCTCAAAGTTTGGACTTCAAGCAACCAAAGTAAGTGCATTTTTTAGATTGCTTGTTTTATTTTGAGATGCCTTCTTCAAGAATTAGTCAGAGTGGAGATCCGGGTTGGAAATATAGATACAACCCAAATCCAAATGACAAAAATTGCGTTAGATTTAATTTTTGTGAAAAAAATACAAAATGAAGCATAAACCGGTTTAATAAATATCTTGCCGGTATTAAGGGGGATGTTGGCCCTTGTAAAAATGTTTTTGAAGCTATCAAGGAGGAGATCAAGCAATTTTAAAGTTATGAAAAACAAAAACAAGAACAAAATCTTTGTCATATATCTATTTCTGCTACTCCTAGAAAAAGTGATCCGGGTTGTAAGTATGAGTACAACCCAAAACCAAATGATAAAAATTGTATAAGGTGTAATTTTTGTAAAAAAGATACCAATAGGGGTATTAGCCGATTCAAAAAAACACCTTGATGGTGTTGAAGGTAATATTGCTTCTTGTACAACGGTTCCTGAAGCAATTTGAGATGAGATTAGAAATCTTCTTAATTTTGAAGAACCAAAAAAGGATGAAAATAAGCCTTGTTCTATGGAAGTATCTTCTCCAGTTTCTAGTCGGAGTGGTGATCCGGGTTGGAAGTATGGTTACAACCCGAATCCAAGTGATAAAAATCTTATTAAATGTAATTATTGTGGAAAGGATACTAATAGGGGCATTTACTGGTTTAAAAAACACCTTGCCGGTATTACGGGGGATGTTGCCCCGTGTAAAATGTTCCTGAAACTACCAAGGAGGAAATTATACAAGAGCAACCAAGACTCCTAAGGCCTCATCTGCACAGACTGCACATACTAGTGAGAAGAAGGTAGAAGAAGAGGAGGAAGAGGCAGATTCAGAAAAAAAAGAGGAGGACGAGCGTTATATTGAAGAGGGAGGTGACTCAGATGATGATGGCCTCGACTCTGATGCATATGATGAGGCTTACCCTATTGACATTCCTTTTGATGATGATGATGATGACTGAAGACTCTTGCCACTTGGTGTTGACTGTTGAGTGTTGAGTGCTGCGTCTGTTGCCTGTTGTGTTGAGTCATGAGTGTTGACTTTTGTTAGACTATATATTTTCTAAATTTCTGTATATTTTTGTTGTGTTGAGTGTTGACTTTTATATCCTACACTTGTATGGTTTTACAATTTACGGTTTTAACAATATGGATTATCAAAATTCTCTTCTCGACTTCTATCTTTTTTTTTTCAACTTGGAATATGGTATATTGGGATTTTTATTTTTATTTTCATATGGGCAGCCGCCCAAGTTATGGGCTCCCGCCTAGGACCCGCCTGGCGCTTTTTGATACACTGATATTTGGAAGAATTCCTCATCTTGTGTTCTTTTTTCCGTTGAGGAGTGCAATATGCTAAATACTTGAATGATAACATCGGCATGCAAAATTTATCAAAGAGAAAGGTCATAAACATGAATAGAAAAAGATACCTGCAAAGTAATAAAAACGCTCAAATGTTATAAATGCATACCTTGTTGAGGAAACCGCAGACCAGTGTCCCTCTAAACCTCTTAATGTCTTATGGGCGGCATGTGGATGCTTGACATTTTAATCTTCATAGAGGGGCCTATAAGTATTCCCTTTTGGCTCTTGAAGGTCTGACATATGCCCAAACTCACATAACTTCTGTAAATACATGCACCAACTCATCCTAATAACAAGACTTAAAACAATCAAATGTGACCACCATCCGACTAAACTAACTTGTCCAACATATAAATAAGAACAAAGATGGCCAGATCATAGTTGTTGGAATCGGGACCTGCAGTGAAATTGGGAACATGGGATTGTGATAGGCTAGAAGCTCCCCATGGTCAGGATTGACATTCATACACCTTGAATTAGAGATCTCGATCCTAACATGTTGGGAGCTAGATCCTAACATTTTTGGAATCGCATGATAAGTTCTAAAGGTCTAAAACCCATGTGGCAAACATATATCTTTTCTCTTTAGAAATATATAGAACAACATTTTGCAAGATAATTACTTTGTTTTTAACAAATATGCATTTGGTACTTGTTTCCTCATAAAAGATCGTGTCCCCCCCCTCCCTCCCATACAGGAGCAAGATCCACCCAAGGGCCAGCTCTGGGGGCATGGGATCCCCTAGATTGCCATCAAATTGAGAGATCCCAGTAACTATGGGCCAGATGGATGACTTGATTAGACTGTCGGTCATTAGGACAAGCCAGTACCGGAACCCATAAATAGGCAAACAAAAGATTTCAAGGTACTACAGTTAAGTCCATATGAAGAGGATCTAATAGAATATGGTTTTCCCCTAGTCCATTGGATAATGGTCACCTTCCTAAATGCCTACCCCAAAGAGATCAAGCTTCTATTCATGTCATAATTTGAGAGTTCAGAGTAAAAACATTTTCTTATTTCATACTTTGGTATGACATACATTCAAAACAAACAGACTCACAAAGGAAGTACAACGTTCTATCCAATGATTCTCTGAAATGCTTTTGAAATGCTACAGAGCTGCACAGATCATATAGATGTTAGCATATACATACGAAAAAAGTATGGAAGCACCCATGAAGCCAAAATGCCCTTTTGGAAACTAAGAATCAGAAGGTACCCATGAGCAAGATGATGGGATTTGTTCTATAATTAAAATCGATTAAGGAAGATGCATCTTTTCTTTTCGTCGGCTCCTGTTCCTTTCAGCAGATAGTTTTGATGAAGCAGACGATGACTGTACGAGCATATCCATGGACTCTGGGATCTCAAGATCAGTTCTCAAAGAAGAAGCAGGCTGGACTCTCTTGATGTCGAGCTCTTGCAACTGCTGGACCTCAAGTTTAACTTTGTCCACCTGAGTCTGGATCTGTAGAAAAATGTCAGGGTGATCAGTTACAATTACAGAGAATTCCAGCTAAACAGGAATAAGAATTAAAATATAAAAGAGAAAAATGACCAAAATTCTCAACCTCCCCTA
This sequence comes from Amborella trichopoda, assembly GCF_000471905.2. The sequence continues at coordinate 2,815,278 of NW_006498122.1, forward strand.
TTTCTTTTTCTCTTCTTTTTTTTTCCCCTCTTTTGGGACATTCAAATATCCATTTTTTTTTCTATTAATAATTTAATAAAACAGGTGTTTGATGCCAATTTCTGTAATGAAAAAAAAAAAAGGGTCCAAATCCAAGAAATTTGAGTGTGATCAGGACATTAAACCCATTCATGTCCTTTCTCTAATTCTATGCTTTTGCAAGTTTCATATCTGTGCAAACAAGATTAATAGAAGTGTAAGATACTCCAAAAGATCAAATGAATAGATACTTAAATGAGAACAGGAAGAAGCGAGACCAGGACAATCAAAACATGAAATGAGCTTAATGGAGGATCTTGTTCCCTCTTCATTATCAATTCATTAGGAAGACTCCAGTGATACATGGGTTTCCACTGTCCACAGAATTATAATTACTTTGTGAAGAAATTATGAAACCCTGAAAAAGGTCATGCCTGTCCGTAATGCAAAAGGAAAACAGGATCTACATACCAAATCAAGGTGATGCACTGAAGAAACTGCATCAGAAATTCTTTTTTTCAAATCATCAGCTTTTTTCCTTTCATACTCAGAGTTCTCCATTTCATTTGCAGTTTCACCCAGTTCTTGATACAACTCTGCAGAGAGTCACTCATAGCTTCAGAACTGATTGTAAAGAGAGTTCATATGGCAAAACAGGCCATTCATCAAATCAACAAATGAACCACACAAGTGCATTAGATTAAGTCGTATTTGTCAATGTTCAGTAAAATGTGTATAATTTTTTTTTTTTGAGGTCATCATTATAGTGATATTTCTTTTTAATTAATAGTTTCGATATGAATGTGATGAAATAGATTCAAAATATCAATACATGCCATGGTCCAACCAAAACCTACCAACTAAGTCTATATCACTCAGAAAGGACATAGACCATGTGTACCTGTTAAGACTGATAGCACCCAAATCTGTGTAGGTATGTCATAAAGTGTCTTGGCTAATGTCAAAGAAGACTTCAAAATCTCCCTGGCTTGCCCACTGTCATGGAGAGCAAGAGCCAAGCTTCCAAGAATTGTCAAGTACTGGGAAACAAGTTGAATATTGCCCAAATGTTGGTGTGTCAACCTCAAACCACTTGCCAGTCGGATTCTGAACGCACAGTTCCCACAAGAAAAATGGAGACACAGTCATTAATCAAAATAGATGAACAAAATAAGTAGCAATGAAAAAGGTAATACAAAACTATTGCAAATACCAGAGTTATTCTCCAATAAAAAAACCAAAGACCAGAATTATATCTGATATTGAAAGACAGTAACAAGAACACTGAACCGCAGCATACTAGTAAGTGTCTTTAAATTTACTCAAATTCAATCTTTGCACAAACTGTAATATACATCTGGATTTTTGAAGCCAGCACTTCTAGGATTGTGCTTTCACACTCACAGAAGGACTATTTATATAATACCCATTTTCAAATTAGAATTCCTCAATCCTTTCACTAGTGCCACCGCAGCAATCATCATCATCCGAGCCTTATCCCAATTATTTAGGGTTGGCTACACAAATCTTTTTCCGCCACATAGGTTCAGGATTCATGAAAAGATCTAGCTAAGTTTTACACTAGCTTCCCTACTTAACACAACCATCCTCCTTCATCCGGGCTTGGGACTGGCATGCCATCGCATCAATATGACTTCAAATTAATTTTTTAATATTTCGACAACTTGACGTCATGTAAATAACAGTATAAATACCACCAACACCACAGTGATTTGCATTATTCTTACCGAGCTTCCTGCAAGTTGTGTTGCTTCATCAGCAAAAGCCCATAAGTGAAAAGAACACATGTTTTCTCTCGCACTCCTATATAAGAGTCCATGGCCCTATAAATGGGCCCTATTAAGTCTAATGCCTGATGGAACATGAAATAACTATGTCAGAGTGAGTCACCAAATTAATAAAAAACCAACAGCTAGAAACCAGAGTGCCCAAGATAATAAACAGCATGTAAGAGCTGTGGCTATGGGCAAGTAACTAACTACCTTAGACGATGATTCTGCATCTCCAATACAAATGTAAGACACGGCTGCATAAATTTGGCACATAGCTTGCATGGATCTGCTCTCAGTAAGCTGGAAAATGATGATCAAGGCATTAATCTATCTTTGTTCTCTTATAATACAAACTTCTATCCAAAATCCAGATAATAATCCAGTGATCAGCAATCCAAAAGTTCATAAAAAACGTGCAATAATGATAAATTTTCCCAAACATGACCAGCAAGCCAGATTATTAAGGACATAGGTCGTTCCAGGTGAGACTATACTGTAAACAGAATGTGTGCAGTGAACCTTTTAAATGCACCTCTCTTCACCATCTTTCATCAAGTACGGATAGTGGTAATGACCATTCCTCCTCTTGATGAACAATGGCCGACTTTGATGGAGATAGGAATCATCACCACCATACATCCTCAATTTGGACAGTGATGGGAGCGTGGTAGCCTTTGACTATATAAGCTTGTGTGCATGGTATACTTCTGTGAATAGTATACTTTCTCATATAGCCGAAAATATAGGATACTTTCCCGTCCCCAAAACACCACATGCATAATTAACAATGCTTCTTTTTAAAACATTAGGAAAAGTTGATACCATTCAACAGTTACTTTTGCTAAATTCATCCTACTACATGAATTTTGCAACTTTATTCTCATTGCCATCCTCCAGCACCCAAATTAACTCATTGTCGCCTCCAGTATCTTCAATTACAAAAAACAGAAATAACCATGCAAAGGACAAGACCCAATAACAAACCTTTGTTGCTTCAATAAAATGTGAAGCAGCTTCGTTAAAGCATCCTAGGGAATGTGCATACTGGCCAATGAGCATTTCAATTGTGCTTTCGCACCCTTGCAAAATAATGGGGAAGCGCATAAACCATTTCTTCATTAGAATAAGTGCCTGGAGAACATAAATAACAGTAAATATGATACCATTGAACAGTTCTTTCATTAGAGAAATTGATACAATTAAGGTAATATGCATATAGCCAGTATTTAGTTAGATTTCCAAAATGAAAAAGAAACAATATTTACTAACTGATTTGGATGGCCTCTCATACTTTCCATTCAGAAAAATAAAGTCAAATGCAAAAATAAAAACTGCAATTGAGTACCTCTTGTGCTTCAACAAATTCAGATCGCGTGAGCTCAATTATTACTTTGTTTTCCAATAAGTGCATGAGCAGCATCAAATATGTGCCTGACTTCCATATGGCCCAGTGTTGCAAATCTACCTCTGCACATGAAATGCTAGATTATAAGGTTGTAAGTCTTAGTAATGATCCATGCAAACTAGGAAAATTCAATAACTATAAATATGAAAGAAAATTCAACATTTAAGGTTATCGATCTAATAGAAGTAAAAAAAGAAAAAATATGCCAAACCATGAAAACAGTGTATTATAAAGAAAGAACAACATCTCTTTGCACATGCACAACTGAAACATACAAAGCAAGCTAATAGCGGATGAAAAGCTGACCTCTCACATTATTAATGATTCCGAGCTTCTCTAGTTCCTCTGCACATAACAGAGCAATTTAGACACTATTGGCCATCGTCAGTGTATATTTCAAATATAAAATTCAGTAAACTCGTTAAATTGAGGGTTCACAGGAATAGGAATGTAGCCAGACCCACTTCGTATCACAGAAGATTAACAAAAAGATTGTGAAAAATCCCTAACAAGGGGCAATCAGCGATCGATTACAGATACCTCAAACATCAACTCTACACTACAGTAGAGAAAGTGTACTATAATCCAGTGGACTGTTCTGAAACCATAGTCCAAGGGGCCATTACAGTCCATTGAAATAAATGGTGATGAAGAATAGGACCCACCAAAACAGAACAGGACCCATAAGGCGGGTACACGCTCTCTCAATTGATCCATCATTTCATTGGACAGTGATAACCCAAACGCACAATGGACAATCAATGCCCATTCAACCATAGCATATTTTCCCAATAAAGCAATTGACATACGATGCGTACCTTGAACCACACGCAATCCAGATTGAATCCGTCTCCCACATTCCTTGAATAACCCTTTCGGACGCCCAGATATAACTGCAACAAGATCAACCAGAACATGGACAGCGCTTTTGGGAAGCCACTCCCCATTAAGTGGAGCAGGAGCCAACCCTAGTTTATTCCTCCACATCAGTTGTTCATGCAATTCTCCATTACCAGAACTTGTGTGTTGATAGTCATCTTTTAAAGTAGCATCAAGCTTGTCAACATGCTGAGCGACAGCCTTGATATCACATACTTTGAGTAGATAAAATGCGTGCAATAGCTCACTGTAAAGATATAAACCAACACAGGGCTGCCTCTGAAAGTAGCAAAAGAAGATAGGTAAATACATGAAAATTAGTGATTATTGCTTAAAACTCTTGAATGTAGTTATAAAGGAACAGATTATGAGAATCATATTCACCCAATAATACATAATTTGTTTCTGACACTCACTATTGCTGAAGCAATTTGATATCAAAACTTATAATCACCAAAGAAATGAGAAGTAATTATATCATAACTTAACTGTATCCTAGAGGAAATTGGATCAACTTGAGTTTTACAAACTTCCCAAATCAACCATGGAAACTTAGAAATAGAGAGGCAGGGATAGCATGATTAATTTAGAAGGTGAAGAGAGCATTCAAATCATTAAATAGCTTGTTAGGCTACAATGCACGGAACAAAGATACCATGACAAAAGTATATACGGGCCTACCAGATGAGGTGGAACACTAGCCCAAACTTCATCACATTTTTCAACAGCTCTCTTGACAGCATTTACATCTTCCCATTGCATGAGGTGTAGGTGCAGCACTGAAGTTGCAAAAACCAACTTCACAAGAAAAAGAAGGCATCAGAAAATATTTTGAAGAAAAATGTGATAGATTATAGAGACAAGAACTATGAGAGCTTTGTGGACCTATGTACCTGAAGTTCAATATAACCTGTCGCAACAGCACACTGCTGCCCACGTTCCAAAGCACATAGTGCACCTCGATAATCTCCTTCTATTATCAAAGCATTTGCAAGTTGTATATTGAAGTTACAGAACCACAACTGTCCTGACAAGCTTTAGAGAAGATTGAGCAAGTTAATCCCAACATTTAAGTTCTGGATTTTCACACTAAAATAAATACCCAAATGGCAAAGAATGCTTCAGCTCAACCGATCCAATCTTTTTAAAATTTATATCCCAATAAAAATTTATTTCCTCTCAAAATGCTATAAATAGCTTGAGTAAAGCTATCTGCTAACATAAGAGATGTTCTCAGTTAAAAAATAAAAGAGAGAATTTTCTTGAGAAAAGGTTAACTAAATGAAAGAGATAATTAATAAGTGAAATACAGTACTGAGTCTATCGACAATGCCACAAAAAGGAATTCAGACGTAGAGTGATAACTAAATAATTAGCTTCTCAACCTTAGGCTAATGTCTAAGATAAGGAAAGAAACAACTTTTCAAAAACTTGTAAGGTACATGGTAAATTGCTCATGTTTATCAAGAAGGAAAGAAAGAGAAAAAAGTGCCAAGTCAGCCAGATGGTTCATGGAAGTTGCATTATATCAACTCCATGATTTCCATTTCAGGAGTATATACTACAACTAGGAATAGTTTGATTAATATCAAGTCAAACTAACCCCTCTCCCTGCTATATAAAAACTAAATTACACAGATTTACCATAAAATGTGTAAGTTAGAGAAAAGAATTGTGTTTTTTTTCAATCTTCTAAGGCAATTAAGAGAAGCGAAACCACAGGTAAATCATTTAGTCTTCATACTCAGCCGGGTTTGGTATTTGAGGAGTTCATTTGTTAGAAGATGCATAGGAGAGACATTAATAACAAGCACTGTTTTCAAACTCGACTAGGTCATGGAACTTGAGTCCTGGCCCAGCTGAGTTGCTCGGGCAAATCCAAGTTGCCACACCGAGTTTGAACCAAGCCAAAAAAATAGCAAAAATACCAATTGGAAAAAAGCCTGAAAAATCACTAAAAATAAGGAAAACACACAGAAAATAATAAACAACAGAAATAAAAATAAAAAATAATATTTAAATATCATTTTCTCAGAAAATGATAAGATATATAAAAAGTAAGAAAAATAATTAAAAATACGATAAGATATATAAAAAGTAAGAAAAATAATTAAAAATACAAAACCATGAAAAGTATATAAAAAACTAATAATAAGACTATTATAATTGATTTAATAAAATCTATGATAAACCTGTTTTAATTGATTTTAATAAACTTTTACGTTCCCCTGAGTTTTTCCTTCTTCTTGTTCTTCGTTTTTTTTGGGGCGGTAAGGGGGGAGGAGGCGGGACTCAGGCTCACGCAAGGCACTCTGCCTGGCCGAGTTACTCAAGCAAGTCTGAGTCAACTCGCCTTAGTAGTCAAACATTGGTAACAAGGTTGAACTGGACCACTGGAGGAAACGAGAACAAAATAACAGCAAAAACTACAGTCTAGTCCAGATTTGACAAGGACCTTACAAATTTGGTGTAGCAGAAAACAAAAATAAGATTTAAGACAGGAATACAGCAATTGAAGAAATGCAAAATATGATTAAAAAAATCCATGCTACACTATTAAATGAATTACAGTAGGAAATGAGCCTATACATACCCATCTCCAATAGAAGCAATCAATTCCAAGCCCCTTATCAACATCTGCTTCTGAGGAAGAACTGCACCCACTAAATGGTAGCATTGACTAAGCAAGCTGTATGCTCTGCACTTCAACTCAAAACATGAAGGAATTTGCTTTAAAAGCAATTGCTGCATAACGGAAAAAATTGGATTAGATGTCAAGGCGTGTGTATTTAGAAGTGGTAAAATATCTTGCATTACTTCAGTAATAACCTGCATAGCATACAGCCAAAAGAAGGTATGAAGTAACCTGCATAGCATACAGCCAAAAGAAGATATGAAGTAAATAGTTATCAAACGCAGCCTCATAACATTTCATGAAGCCACATCAAAGAAGATGCACCCTTGGGCGACTGCATACACCCACCAAAGGGCACTAGCATGATGGGCCTGCATAGGTGACACATCTCCCGCATATGCAGGCACATCACTCAAGGTGATGCCTGCATAACAGGAGCCTGCTCATGGGTGGAATGATGCCCACAAGCAGGGGCAGTTTGGTCATTTCCCCCACCAAAAGGGGCAAAAGGGTTTGGTGATGTATACAACCCCCTCCCCAATAAAAAGCCCTTAAAACCAGTTTCCTGGTTGTAAGGGGATCAATCAATAATCTTTTTTTTTTGGGTTTTGGCTATATGTTACATTATACTTATAGCTGCTAGATGCTATTCTATTTTATAAGCGCTTGATTGGTAACTTGGTATAATATAGTTTCTTTTGTGTTATATTAATTTAATAAATGTGATGTATCAATTTATTTTACATGTGAATCGCATCAAAAAATAGTGACAGAAAATGTCTATGTTATTGTTTATCAGGCTATCAGCGACTCAAACAACACGTATATTAGAGATAAATGCTAAATTAAAATGTGTACTTTAACATAAATCACATATTCATGTTATTCTTTGTATTCTTATATTTTTTTAATTTCATCAATTGTTTAAAACTTATTTATCGCATCAGAGACAATATGCCTGCATAGAGACCACATCAAGTCCATACTCCACATATGAAAACCTTTGGAGCAGAGTTACCTAGATAACACGCATTGATTCCCATTTCTAGGTTATGTGCAAAGCTAACAAGTGAGGAAGGCAACACACAAGTATGGGAGGTTATTGATATTCGCAGGGCATATTGGATAAGCAGAACTTTTCTTCCAATTTTTCACACACTGCAGTCTATTCTCATAAATGAGCCCTCACAGGAGGGTCTTAATTTTCCATAGGCTATAAAAACAGAAGTCATTGAAGAGATCCTACACGGAGACTCCAATCCTTGGATCCTCAGTGACTAGCCAGTATGTGCATCTAGACTTTCAAATGAATTTGGCGCTGATCTTTTACCATTTTATTCAACCAATAATCCCACAACAAATTTCCCATGGGAAAAGATGCGAGATTTACAGCATCATAGACATCATAAGATTGATCGAGACATCTCAGATATAAGGACATCTAATTCATCAAGTCAAAAAAAACTTAATTAGTATTAGATATCCAACCTGTAAATAAATTAACATAACTGCTACAACCAACATGTGCCGCATATTTACAATGGATGGGACACGAAATAACATCAAAATCAATTCAGTCAACAAATCAAAAAACTAAACATAAAGTAATTCTCAATTTTCTCCATGCAAGAGTCATACATACAGAATTTTGAACTGAATCAACTGATGAGGCCTGAACAAAGCATGCAAAATTTCATAAGCGTACAATAAAACATTACACAAAAACAATAAGAATCATGCATTCATGGTCATATAATTTCCATTCAAAAACATCGAAAAATGATGAAAAGAATGTCAAGAACATCAAAAAATGATGAACAGATTGTCAAGAACATCGAAAAATGATGAACAGACTGCAGGTTACACATCACAAAACATATATCATCATCGTCAAAGCATTTTCCCAACTAATTGGGGTCGGCTACACAAATCCTAGTCCGCCATTCTGCTCTATTACGGGCTATACCATCAGTGAGGCCATAAGTCCTCAATCACAAAACATACATACAATAAGAAAAGTAAAACCCAAAAGCACAGAGAGAAAATCAAATAAAAATTATTAAATGTGATGTGATTGAAATAAAAACAGTCAAGGCACTACACACTTGCCATATGCCATAAATTTTCAAAGAGATGAAATCATCTATAGTTAATATGGAGAAATTGTAGTGCATATACATACACCCACATATGTAAAGTACATCACTAGCCATAATGATAAGGTCAAAACTAAATGCAAAAAGCTTATTTAGGAAATGGCCGGGGATTCAAATAGAGGGAGAATAGAGATGTATCTTGTATAAGAAGGGAGAGTAGTTTTGTATGGTTTTGCTGAAATTGGACGATCGCATAATGGGGAGAGAGAGAGAGAGAGAGAGAGGAGGAGAGAGAGTACTT
>NW_006498122.1:2839598-2875874 GCF_000471905.2 Amborella trichopoda
TAGATACCAGAGACGAAGACACGAAGTACGTAAGTAACGTACCTACTACTACTATATACTATACTACATATAATAGACGACGAGAAGAAGAAGTAAAGTAAATACTCTCTCTCTCTCTCTCTCTCTCTCTCTCTCTCTCTCTCTCTCTCTCTCTGTATGTGTGAAGAAGAAACCTTGAGATCACTGCCAGAGTATCCTTCAGTCATGGAGGCAAGCTCCTTGAAGTCAAGCTCTTCGGTCGCCTCTTTCGCAAGAAGTGTCCTAAGAATCATTTCTCTACTCTCCACACTGGGTAGACCAACCATTATCCTGCAAAATAAGAAAACACCAAAATGAATGCCAAGATGAGCTATCTTAGTTTCATTGAATGTCACACATATCAAGCTCCATTAGTGCAATAATTGTGTTACATAATTCTCCCTCTCAAAGGGGTCTTTTTTAATCTTTTCCCCAACCAAATTACAAAAAGTATTGCTACTCAAAAGTGACTTGCATTAAAGAAATCACCAACCAAATTATTCAAAAGTGATTTGCACTAAAGAAAGAGTACTTCAAATCTAGGTTAAAGCATAGGATGATATGCTTAAGTCTAGATCCAAGAATGGGAAGATACATTTCACAAACATTTAATTTGTGTGTGTGCATGTGCATGCCTGTTTGGGTGCCCAGGCAAGAACATCAGTTCTATAGATATACCTGCGCTCGAATCGACGGATTATAGCTTCGTCAAGGTCAAAGGGTCTGTTAGTGGCAGCCAAAACAAGTATCCTCTCATTGGACTTAGTGAGCAGCCCATCCCAATGAGCCATAAACTCATTCTTAATCTTACGCATGGCCTCATGCTCCCCAGTCCTTGACCTCTGACCCAGCATACTGTCAACCTCATCAATGAATATTATGGTGGGTGCCAATTTTGCAGCCAATGTGAACACTGCTCTTACTGTCTTCTCATCTTCTCCAAACCACTTAGATGTCACACTAGACATAGACATGTTAATGAAGCTAGCCCCTGCTTCTTTAGCAATGGCTTTAGCCAACATGGTTTTTCCAGTTCCAGGAGGGCCAAAGAGTAGGATTCCTCTGCATGGTCTTAAGAGGCCACCTCCCTTAAAGAGGTCAGGCCTTCTGAGTGGGAGCATTACGAGCTCTTCGAGGACCTTCTTGGTATCTTCTAGTGCTCCAATGTCTGAGAAGGTCACCCCAATGTCGCTTGCAGGGATTACCTCCTGCCGTACTCGCTTCTCGAACTCGTTGTCTGGAACTACTTCCTGTAGTCCGCAAAAGTGGAAAAATAAAAGGAAATGAAATGAGATAAGGGTCCTTTGAGTAGTCAAGAAAGATTCAGGTGATTCAGAGATTTCATACAAGATGGTATTCAACATCTTTGCTAAGTTAGGGAATTGCAGCAAAAATACTAAAGTTAAGGTCCAAATTATCATTGTAAGCATGTATTCACCCAAAACATAAACAAATTATAAATAAAAACATCACCTCAGTTTACCTTAAGGGGTTTGACGCCATCACTCTCCTTCTTAGCTGCTGGGCCTGACTTCTCCCCTTCTGTTTTGTTTTCAGGTGCCCCAGCTTCGGCTTTTGGCTCCGTCTTTTCAGTGGAAGAACCAGTTTCATCTTGTGTCTCCTGAAATAAGCATTACAGTTCAAAAATATCTTCATAATTAGCAGTAATCATAATAAAAATTATTTAAAGTATCCCTATGAAAAGGAGAAGTTGAAGAAAGGGTGTCAAAGATTTATCTGTATAGCATAATCTATAATAGAACAAAAAAATATCGGTTGTCTAGTATCTAGAATTTGTATTTTCTAAAATTAAACTATGATAAAAATTTAAACATTAGAAATTTAGCATACCTTTACAGACTCAGAACTGGCCCCTATCTGCAGTGAATCATTTCCATTTACGTCATCTTCCTGAAATAGACTTAGCCCGTGCGCAAGACTGTCCATTAAAAAGAAAGTAAAAGTGTTTCATTCATATTAATTAAAGAAATAATTGAGAACTTAGTAATTTCTCTGTATATACAATAGCAAGAACTAAAGCACTGACCAGTTGATTGTAATTTGAAAAATAATATTTTACATCAAATTATAAAAGAGAAGTTATCACTTAATTGAATACCATGATAATCATGAGCAAATCACCATCAACATCATCATCACCAATAATAATAATGATAGACTACAACAAACAACAAAAATTACGATACTGCTTTGCGGTTTTACCTTTTAGCTGAAATAACAAGCTTCCCATTCCTGTACTCAGGAGACTCGTTGTTCTTTAGGTGATGAGAGAAAGCAGACATCACAATTTCCTCTATGTAATTGCTAAGGACCTCAGTGTCAGCCACGCATATCGAACTAAGGTCATCGCAATCAAGATTATTAGCAGTAAGAACCTCAGTTATGTGATTCCTGTTATCTTGAACTTGTATCACCTTCATGTCTTCCTCTAATTGAATCTTCCATTGTGCCAACTCTGCATCATTTTCAGGGGGCTTCACTTCTATCTTGTAAGGGAAGAGCTGTAACACTTTCTCATCAATCACTATGGAGTTGTCTTTGTCACATGAATGATCATATATCCTTGAGCCCAATATGAGGACAGGGCCTGAGAGCTTGCTTATCATCTTTTGGGATAAAGAGTACATTCTTTGAGATTTAGACAAAAGCTTCTCAATATCTCGTAGATATAGGATGATTGGTGTAGTTTTTGACACAGAGCTGATAACCTGTTATTAATTTCTCAAATGATCATCACCATCATCATGGTCATCATAATCATCAATAACAACAACAACAATAATAATAGATATTTATGTATTAACGTAATCAACAATTCAGTACCTTGTAAAGGGATTGCACAAGTAATTTTTCATCAAATGCCCATTGATTTGATCTCTTAGCTGTGACTGCACCTGTTAGTTCAAGAAACTTAGGATCTTAAGAAACTAAGAAATTTACTGCATAAAGTGGATAGATTATGGGCGTGTCCTATACTTGATGCATGTATTAGAGTAGGGCACTTCGAAACATGCTTGATATATATATATATATATATATAATAAAAAAAATTGAAGAGTACCTGAAGATGAAGGTCCACTATTACAGGTTCCATTGCCTTTAATAGTACCTTCTGCTCCCCTGTTAAAATCAATTCAGTAACTTAGCACGATATTTAAGGGAAATATTAAATACTCCAAACCTCATTCATTGATTTTCCCTAAGCGACCATGAGTTTTCCTCTTAACACACACTCATAGACACTAAGTGGAGAAGATAGTGAGCATAACTATAGATGAGTCAATGTACCAGAACTGAAACAACACTTGTTTCTGAATATTAAAATGACAGCCATTAACTTGTCATTAAATAAAAAAAAAAGAGTGACATTTCTGTTATGATGAGATATCCAAAAGTAAGGGGTTCATTCTCTTGGTTTGGTGGTTACAGGGCGAATACCTCACAACCTGATATTCAAGGTTCAAATGCCAAGTGCAGTACCAAAAATATGTGAGAAGCAGTTGAGGCTGCAAAATTGGAAGAACTAGAAAAGCAACCAAGTTCCTCATTCATTGATATATGCTCCAATTATTATATCATTTTCTTCTGAGCACACCATGAAAAATCATGGTCACATGGGCCAATAGAAAAAAAAAGTACTTAAAAGTGTATATTAATATAGAGATATTCAAGTTATTTTCTCTAGTCGGCATTATCTTGGATATGAGAATATCATATTTACTTTTTACCATTTTCACTTGAAATCATACTTGACATAAAAATAGATTGAACAAAGAAATCTAAGGTGTAATAATGATGATGGCAATAACAACAACAACGATGATAATCATTACAATATGCAGTATGTATACCTGAGTCCAAGTTCATCTCTTAGAGAAGGGATTGAAAGACGCTCGAGAAGGTTTGAGAAGCAATCAAATGTTTTCGAGGACATCAAGTTTGAAGAAGTCTGAAAGTTAAACATTAAATATTAATGAAATGTGAGACCTATACCAGTTTCGAAGACTATAATTTAAATGAAAAATACAAGAATTGGGGCTTACAACTTCAGTCCCATTGTTATTGCTACCATACTTGCTTTGTATCTGCGGCCAAATGAAAAAAGAGTTAGCAACATTTATAGAATTGTTTCGTTTATGGGTTGCCATTTTTTGTAACTTGTAAACTTTACTTTGAATATAAACATTTACATATTAAAAAAAAAAACATTTATTGAATTGTTTTGTGAGACAAACTGAAATATTTATTTACGTTTTAAATCAGCAGAAACTCCAAACCTGTTCAAAATGCAGGATATTGCAATTATTTACCATGGAAATTTAGAGACTTTGGAAGAAATTAAGTATATGGTTCCTCCAGGAGTAAGTGTGACATGTAATAAATAGATAATAATTGAAGGAATATGCGAATTGAGGCCCATAATTGGGATGACTTTTGGACAATACATAGCCCATTTCTTGGGTGTTCTACAACATCATCTTTAAACAATTTATAAAACGATAGCCTAAATTTCATGTTAGTGATGTCATGGTTCATGTGAGAAGTCTTACATCGTATTAACATGCGATGCCATTTTTCAAATCTTCATCTATTCCTTGCAGAATTATAATGTACCCAATGATAGAAAAAAACCAACGCTCGTACTTGGGACATGGCAGGATACCGAGTCCGAGTCAAACGCACAAACTCGGTCAAGTTCTCAGATAAACTTCAAAAACCACTAACCATTTAAAAACGGGTAGGGGTGTGTATTCCCCACTGAATTACCCAAAAAAAAAAAACGGAAAAAATATATGAACTGGCCGAGCCTGGGCACCCTGCCAAGTCCAAGTAACTGGATGTACCTTTAAGGAGAAATCTGTTACGTCGAATAAGAGGAGTTTGGCTTCAAAGTGTTGGGCTAGGGCCTTTGCAAGCATTTGCTGATAGGGTTCTGCAATTAATCAAACAAAATCAAGTTAATTATCCTTATTAACATTTAAAGGAAGTAACCACTTGATTCTCATTCACATCTAACCTTGCTAATTACTTTTACAGGCACCCCCAATCCATCAGCCAGTACTGAAAATTTCCACTAACAACGCCATGTATCTAAAGCGAAGCAAATGTCTCAATAAACTCAAATATTGTGGCTTAATTAACAGGATTTGGGAACCATTTCCATAATAATAAAATATAATTATGATACTATGAAGAATCATTGAAAATAAGGATTATTTTTACATGCACAAAGTGGGTAACTCTCCTCTGAATGACCCTGGAAATGCAAATTTGAGTTGCATGCTATACAAAAGACCTTCAAATTTGTATAGTGAGGTCATCAAACTTTGGGTCACTGACACCCATTGTGCACATAAAAATAACCCAATACTATTAAGTTATTAACTTTATTAGCCTTAGCAAATTAGTAGAAGTAAGAGTACAGTTGTTGTCGATAGCATGAAGAGCGATAGAGTATTATTTAAGGGGTCAAACCCCCTTACAAAATCATTAAAAATCGTTTATAATATCTGAATTAACAATAGGACGCGGTCAGCATGCGGGGCCAAGCCCACACATGTAGAAATGCGATGACTCTTAAAATCTTATTGTTTAGATCGATTTTTGGACTTAATTGTTAACGACATGTAATCTCTAACATGGAGATCACGAATATGAAAAATAAATACATTTTAAAAACTAGAAATAATAATACTATTAAAAAAACATTTAGACCATTAGTTTCCATTGTTTTTTCATGGGCGGATGGACCACCTACTTGCATCCCTCTTTAAGATGAATGCTTTACACTTCTGGGCTGCATATGTAGAAATGCGGCCCAGCCAGCATGAAACAATTTTCTTTAATAATATGGGGTTTGTTTTTAATTTTTATTTTACTTGAGTATTTCCTCAAAAAACATATTAAAAAATATTTAAACAGCCCACATTCACTATTGGGAACCTGAATAAGTAAGGACATTTCAACAATTTGAAATATTTAAAAAGCCCAAATTAAATGGTGGGAGTAGCTGCTTGTTTAGGTGAATGAAATTACTAAAATGCCCTGCTTATTAAGATTTCCCAACCCTGAAGAAGGCAATTCAAACATTTAAATATAGGGATTGTATGCTATGAGACGATTTGTCTTTGAGAGTTTTTTACTCCTGCCCATTAGATAACATGGGTGGCTTGGGGTGTGTCACAAAGTTTGAGATTTTTTTAAAATGAATTTTTTGAATCTAGTCAATGACATTCTTACAGCTACTCGATTTGAAATCTGACAACCAAATGTGATTGTGACATATTTGTACCAAAAATAAATGACATATTTCTACCTTAGTAAATTCTTACAACCACTCGATTTTTTATTTTTTTACTCTTCTCATAAAATAGAAAAGTGAAAAACTTAATTCTTGATAAATACTATTCACCATCCATTTGAAAATGATTGAAGGCAATTGAGAGAGTGGGCACAAATGGTTTCCGATGATGGATCTTATTCAGGAAATTGGCCTAGTCTTTAAAAAATAATAATAATAAAATAAATAAATAAAAATTGGCAATTGAAAATGATAGGAATTTCAATATTCAAATTGATGGGCCATTTGAAGACAAATAAGGGACTCGGCTAACATATAACAAATGAATCCTATGCTTTGAAATTGTAATTAACCACCGAGTATCCATACTACAAGTAATCTAACAAATAAGTTAATGCAATTGGGATGAAGTTTACATTACAAAAAATACTAATTAAGTGCTAACTAATTGTTTATTAATTTAAATAAAAACCATTTTCAAAATAAAATATAACAAATGGTATAGGAATTAGAGCTTTGCATTTAATTACCTGCTGGGCCTGATAAGAGAATTGCTTTGCTTGCTGATGAGAGGTTTCTCGTGTATTTGCTCAGCTCAGTTTGTTTTAGATGCACATAGGCTGAATTGGTCAACAACATTTTTGTTTGCTCGCTGTAATAATAAGAAGTAAATAAATATTTGATCAAAAAATAAGAAAATTAAAAATGTAAGATAAATTACTAATTTAATGGAAACATCGTACATTTAACAATATAGGTTTAAAATATTAACAGATTATATACATACATGTATGCATGAATCTTTTAGAATATTGTGTGTCAGGAAAATAAAACTTTGCGGAATAAAGGGAAAAATTTATTGGGTGACACTATAAATTCAGTGAGGCCCACTTTTGAAATTTCCATTGATTTAAAGGGTTAACAATGGAAGTAAAGAGCCTGTAGAAACTTTTGACAGATTGTTAAAACAAAAAACAGTGGCTTGGGTCCGGGTCCAAGACCGTATCACGTCTGGTAGATCTAACTTGAAACAAAAATGGATTTATAGCTTGTTCAAGTGAGCACAACTAACATATAATAAACTCAATATCTATGCAAGCTAGATATTATTAAAGAGATATACAATAATAAACTCAATATCTATACAAACTAGATATTATTAAAGAGATATACAATAATAAACTCAATATCTATAGAAGCTAGATATTATTAAAGAGATATACAATGGATATATTTGTGGAGACATCCAGCCATCTAATATCATGTGACAACAACTAGGAGCCTCATATCCATATAAATTCTAGCCAAAAGATTTTATATTCCCGCAAGAGTATATATTGTCCATTCCCTGGAGTAAAATCCAAGATATGAGTAATTTTAGGATACCAAATTTTCGAGATGTAACCTTTTCAACCAATAGACTAATCTCAATAATAAAAAATAAAATCAAATCAAATTGAACTCTCTCTGCTAGAAAGAAAATAACGCCCAAGATTAATCCCTCAGGTAAAATCCAAGAGGGGAGTAACTTTAGGACCCCAATTTTGGGATGTAACCTCTGCAGCCCATTGTCTAACCTCAATCAGAAGAATATTCCAATGTTTTGGGGATGTAACCTCTGCAGTACATTGTCTAACTTCAACAATAAGAATATTCCAATTGAACTCTCTAATGTCTCAAGATTGAATAAAGACCATTCAAATTTTGCAGGCTGGATAGGGTCAAAAAACACAAAATTCCATTCTTTTTCTTTTAAAAATAAAGCTCTAGTGATTCTTAGGTGGTTCTCAAAATATCAACGCGAAAAAATCCTCCTAAGTAGGTATTTTGATGGAAGGACTAAATAGACACTAGGCTCCCATGGGAGCATAGTATATGTGCTCCAAATTAAGCGCCGGGTTTGTGTTTCTGATTGAATCATCAGAGGGCCAACAATGAATTTTATTTTTTTATTTAAAAATGATATTAATCTAAAATTTTAATTTTAGTTCTATTTTATAATTAGAATTGAATAAAAACAATATAAATATTTTGAATTAAAAATGAAATAAAATAAATTTAGGAATATTTTGATCATTTTTTATTTAAAAGTAGTTTAGTCTTTTTTAAAAAAAAACTGTTATGAAGATTTAAAAACGGACATATGTATAAGGTATTATTCGTAATAACATAATATAATATAAAAAATATATTTACGTAATTTTCCTTATTTTAAAAAATATAAAATAAATAGTAAAATTTGACATTGGTTTTTGGCCACTAATTAATATGGCCTTGAGAAATCTCATTCATTGGAAGATCCGCCCACATGATGTGGACGGCATACTTTTGACGCATAAAACCCTAAAGTAGAAACCCTTCAAAAGCTTGTCACACATTAAATTCCAATAAAAGAGACAGAAAGAAAGAGAATCTAGGAAAAGGGACACTAGATATCTAAAAGAGTGCGGTTTGTAAAGGGCCTGGGCTCTAAACAATCAAAGTAAAGCCGCCTTTCAAATAGTATCGAAAAATATGGTTTCAATGTTGAAAATCTTTATGATAGTCTTAAAATATATTTTCATCTTTAATTATAAAATTTAAAGTATAAAAAATAATGTAAATTGAACAGATTTATGAAAACTTAAAAAACTTGAAAATTGACGTTCAAAAAATATATTACAAGATGTAATATTTTCAAAACTTAAAATCTATTTTTTGTCATGTCCATGCATCTTGATGTAGCGATAATCAATTTGATGAGATTTAAGTATCAAAACAACCTATTCTAGTGAAACTTTTGATGTGGACTCTAATTTGATTGTTTAGAGCCCATGCTCTATGTAAACTTTTCCCTAAAAAAATTAAAGAAGACAGAAACCATCAACAAAAACTCTATATAACGGGCGTTAGCCTCGTTATCTTTTGGAAAAAAAATCCCAGATAACGTCGGCTGGCCCCGTTATCTTCTGATCGGCTGGTCATGATTCATTGATATCCATTCGACGGAAAATAAAGCCGTAACATCAATCCGACAGCTGTATTTTGTTAACAGCTCATCGGACGGTCCTAAACAACTCAGAATACCAACAGAAGCCAATTATTTCCTTCTACTTTACTGAACTATCCAAAAAAAAAGAAAAAATGTATACACCCTGTATCATCATAGAGATATCCACCGTCCATTCCCAATGATGAACCGTGGATATCAACGATACAAAAAGAACTCAATTATCTACTTCTGCATTGAAAAGAGTCCATGCACCAGTAGTGCATCGTAAGCAATCAACCGACTCTCCACCGCATATCATCATATAACAGACGGTGGATAACCCTGTGGTGTATCATACCCAAAAATTAACGGTGATATGCACCCTTCCATTCCCAAAAGTGAACGGTGGAAAGAGGAAGCGGGGGATTGCCGTCGAACTCTATCGTGAAAAACGGAGGGTGGATAACCACGTGGTGTACGTTTAGCATACACTCATCAACCATGGCAATATCCACCGTCCATTCCCAACAATGAAAGGTACAGAGATGTCATGTACCGTGCACAACATGTGTATGCTACTTTTAGTTTCCTCTCTTTTTACCTTAGATAGTAGGGAAATTCGTCAAAGGTGATCCCTGTGTGCTTGCCCTCTGAGACTAGCTTCATAAGCTCAATCTCTACATTCTCTGCTAAATTTGGGCCATTACTAGATGACCACCTGGTTCCCGAAGCGAATCCGAACCCTAGACCAACACCGAGCCCGACCCCTAAAGCAGTCAATAACTGTTTCTGCTCCATCTCCAATCTTCTCCACTCCAGCTAAATTTTTCCGGAAAACTCAATTTTCCGGCACGTTTTGCCCCAATCTGATGCCTTATCCAGAAATTGAAATCAGAAACTGGTCCAGATCAATAAGAACCCGGGATTTGATGGTGATGGAATCAGTGGAACCCGCCTCAAAATGAACTATCCGGCATATGTAGCCGGAAAAGCAAGGTTATGGTCCCGGAACGTCACCGGAAATCTTGGGAAAGTAGATGTGAGGTAAGCTAAGCAAAGAAGGCGATCGATATTTGGACGGAATTAGTGGATGTTGGCCGGAATAATGATTGGAATCCCACGGATAATGGTCGGAATCTGCACAAGTACAGAGAAGAAAAAATGCTCTGAAACTAAAGCAATGAATTACGTTGTAGGGGCATGGCCCTATTTATAGACAAGAAAGGAGAGAGACGCCTTTCCGCACGCTTTTCATAATAAAATTGTATTCCTAATTTTAGTTTTTTAAAATTACGGGAAAAAAAGTAAAAACAGATATTTGATATGGCGTAGCCCTATCAAAGCGGAAAAAAGTAAAAAAACGGATATTAGATATGGCTGAGCCCTATCTAAAACCTAGTTGAAAATTTTTTAAATTTATCATTTTGGTCTTGATCATTATGTTTGTTAAAAAAAATAGGATTTTAGGTTTTAAAAATAGTATATTTTGTAGTATATTTTATAGACCGTTCATTTTGTCTTAAAAATAAATGTTGAGGGATCTAAAAGATTTGTACCGTTTTTTTGAACTTCAAATTCTATAGATAATATTGAAGATTGATTCTAAAGCCATTATTGAGATTTTCGATGCCCAAAATACTTTCCAAACGGGGATTTGAGGTGAGGTTTTAATTCATTTTCATAGCCTGGGCATTGTAGAAACTATATCGTTTCAAAAAAGTTTGAATTACACTTTATTTTGGGAATAAAAACGCATGACTTATAGCTATAGATGTTTTTTGGGGCTGAAATATTACACGTCATTTTGTATGAAAAAAATAAAAATACTAATTAAGGGGTTGAAACCCCTTGCAAAATCACTAAAAGGTGAAATTATGACAAGTTACATTTGATAATTTGCTTTTAAATTTTTATTTCAATTAGTGATTTTGTAAGGGGTTTTAATAGATATTTTTCTGATGAAAAATTACAGAGTCCAAAATATGATTTTGACTTTCTAATTTACCTTGAGCAACCAGTGTTTACTGAAAATGGCGGACTTATCTTTTCTATTTCTTCCGTTCAAATTATTTTTTGTCATTTTGGTCACCTAGATGGCACATACATGTGTGTAAACTTTGGGGTCCAACAAACTTTTATTTTTCAAAGTGGCTTGAACTCTGGTTATAAGCGCATTGGTTTTTATAACATTTTTTATTTTTTCCAACTTATAATAAATAAAGAGAAACCCCCTCAATTTTATAACGTATCATTTGAAACTAACTCCAAATGTATAGATAAATTATGGAAGATTGTTTCATGTGGGCTGGACCGCATGACTACATATGCAGTCCAAAACATGTAAAGTATCCATCTTAAAGAAGGATCATCCATCTTAAAGATGGATGCAAGTTGGTGTCCCATCTAGAAAAATGAAAACTAACTGTTCAAATGTTTTCTTATTAGAATTATTATTTTTAGTTTTTTAACTGGTTTTTTCATATTCACGATTTCCATATTAAAGATTATATGTCCTTAAAAATTAATTTAAAAAATCCATCTAAAAATTAGATTTATTAATAGGCTTACATTTCAACATACATGGGCTTGGCCACATAGAAACCGGGTCATAAATTATTATTTGGAATTGTATATCATAAGACAATTTATCTCGAATACAAAATAGCTACAATCATCCTGGACCATCAGATGGGAAATCAAGTGATTGTGATATTTTCAAATAACAACTTTCTCTAGCCTCCTGATTTTGTAACTTGCGACTAGGTAATGTTTTTATTGTATGCATTATATATATATATATATATATATATATATATATTTAACTCTGCAAGTTAAAAAGGAGAAAAAGATTATCCAATACAATTAAGAACTTAACGAAGTATTCAACATGAACTGTTTAAAAAGTCAAACAAATTCAAACAGCTTAGATATTGGTAAATTATTTAAAACATTGGTGGATGAGTAATTGTAATAGAAATTCACTGTCTCGGTAACTAGGAATTGGATTTGGGCTTAACTTGTGAACGGCTGATATTTAGCAGCACAACATCTCAAGTTCGATTCCAACATCTCAAGTTCGACTCCAACCAGCTACAAAAAAAAAAAATTACTTCAGCAACGTCAAGAATATATGACCACTTTAATTTAAGGGGGAAGCTTTTTATGTTCTCCCTATAACATAGAAGTTCTATCTTCCTACCATCCAGCCGTCCATTTTTTATCAAGAGAGCCATTCACCGTTTGATCTTAGATTTGACATCTCAAAGTATTTTATTTTTAATTTTTTTTAATATAATTTTTCTGAATATGAAATTTGGTATGTGTCATCTTCTCACTGGGGCGCACCTATATAAATTATTAAAAATAAATTTTCGATAAAATATAATGACCAAAATACCATTCGAAAAATTTAGTGGTATTTTGATCATTTTATTTTATTGAAAATATTTTTTTATATTTTTCGTTAGTGCGAGTTTAGTAGAGGAATGGACGTCTCAAAACAGCTTATAGAAATAAAATTATAAATAAAATAGTGTAGGGATGTGACATTGTGATTGGGCCACTTTTAGCCCTCCATAAAAAAGTTGACGGTTGGATATGGGGGAAGATATAACTTATATGTTGTAGGGGGGACATAGAAAGCTTTCCCTTAATATAATTTACTAGACTTGTACTATAACCAAATTCATCATTAAAAGTTATGACCACTTTAATAAAGGACGTAACCCAGTTATGGTCCCGCTTGTGTAGGATCCCGGGAGGGGCAGAGTGGATATGGTCCTAACCTTTGTCATTTTTGCACAAAGTACCCGCTCTCAGAGTTCGAACCTACGTTTTCATACTGGTAGCTCAAGCCTTTTACCATCGCACCACACGACATCGTTTGGATTACTTTAATATTATTCATAAGATCCTTTTTCTATATGAAACAAAATTACATAAGGGTACGGCCTTAAACAATAAAATCAAGGCTCACCTCAAAAATTCACTATAAGAGGTTGTTTCGATGCTCAAAAATCCTTCAATCGACCATCTCGACCTTGAGATACATAAAAATAAGAAAAAATGGATTTCAAGTATTATAAATGGTGCATCTTGTTGTAATGCACTTTTTAGACAGTCAATTTTCAAAATTTTCAAGTGTTCATAAATTTTTGCTCGATCTTCATTATTTGTTAAGCTTTAAATTTTATAATTAGTTATGAAAATAAATTTTTAGAGCATTATAAAAGTTTTCAGCACTAAAACAACATCTTTTGATACAATTTGAAGATACACCTTAGTTTGATAGTTTAGAGCCTCGGCCTTATACAAACCACACCCATTATATATTAATAGGAATTTTGGGTAATATGTTAAAATAAAGTCAATATAATGGGTTTTAGATGAGATGAGTCTCAATACCCTGCATGACCAAAGTCCACAAATAAATATTAAATAAAATCACATCAAGTAACATGAAGTGCTTAATATCACATGTCCAACTTGCTTCCTATTTCAATATTCAAATGATATTTGACTTTACATAGAAAAAACAACTCACAAATGAAATGTGGTTCAAGCCATTTATCAACCGACTTATCTTTTTTTTACCTAGTTAAATATCAACCTATATACAAAGTTATAAATATAGTTGGTTTATCAAATTAAAGTAAACCTCAAGGAATTTGTGAGACATTAATCAATGTAAAATAATTTAATGTAATCAACATAGATAATTTATTTACCATTCTCAAAATCAAAAAATCAAACCAGTTCGGTACAAAGTTCAAACAAGTGTTTAAAATGAATCGGGCTTTGAATCGCCTTCAGAGTCGACCGACTTTAGTCTAGCGATCCTTGGAATTGAATTATCATATGAATACTATAGAGATAATAAATTTTTTTTAAAAAAGTAAACTGGTGGATTCCAGGTTCCTCAAATTAGAACCATCCACCCATTGATTTCGAGCTAAGTAGGGCAAGTCCAATTCAAGTTATCAAAATTTAAAACCTTGAATTTGTTGGGTTCATGCCGATGTTCTAAAAAGAGAAGATTTGGGTGCCGAAACAACTTAGTGATTCTGGCCCTCAAGCTAATGGAAATAAAAATTGGATTTTTTAATTTATCATTTTTATATTTTTAAAATACAAAAAAATGTGTTATTTGAATTTTTTGTTTTGTTTAAAGTTATTATTGTATGATTTAGTTGTAGAGATTTAAGACTAAAAAATTCTCTTAATATTTGATTATGATAAATTTTTATAAAAGATATAGTTTCTATTTTTGTGGAGGTTGAGGTTGTTATCTCTTAATGGGTTGATAAACATAAGATAGTTATCTTTCATTTTTATTTTAAATTGTATTTAAGGAGAATATATCTTTATTTGTAAACATGGTGATTAAGTAAAAAGTTTTGGGCAATCTTTCTATGCTTCCCATGCTGCATACAAGTTCTATCATCCCCCTTATCCAACCGTTCATTCTGACAATTTCACGTCTCTACGGTATTTTAATTTTAATTTTAATTTTTTATAAACTATTTTGATACCAAAGGTTGGACGTCCATCCCCTCTATTAAAGTCGCACTAGAAAAAAATATAAAAAAAATATTTTCAATAAAATTAAATGACCAAATACTCTTAAATTTTTCAAAAGGTATTTTGGTCATTAAATTTTATCAAAAAATTTATTTTTAATATTTTTAATAGGTGCGCCTCAATCAGAAGATGGCAACGTACCAAATTTCATATTCATATAATTTGTTTAAAAAAAACTAAAAATAAAATACTTTGAGAAATCAGATCTAAAATCAAACAACGAGTGACTATCTTGATCAAAATTGGACGGCTGGATGGTAGGGGGAGGATAAAACTTCTATACTGTACGAGAAGTATAGAAACCTTTCCCAAAAGTTTTATATCGTGAAAAGATGGTGAGATGTACACCTTACTTACTCAAAAAGAGTATAATTTATCCATCTCTAATTTATTTTATTTATATTCTCCCTCAATCACAAAACCTGTTTATTTTATTTTATTTTTTTATTATTCTCCCTGAATCACAAGACCTGCTACTTGAAAGAGGAAACAAAAGACCTCGAAAGAGAATGGCCAACAACCCATCGCACTGACGCTAGAGGGGCCCATCCGAATCGGTTGTTTCCAATTCCAGCGGTTCTGACTTGTCATTAATTTTTATTCAACTGATTTTTGCAAAAATATTGTTCATGTTATTTAATAATGTATTTTAACTATTTATATTTAAATATTAGGAAAAAACTTATATTCTGTAATTATTAAACATTTGAAACTTTGTTATAAGTCTCCGGTGTCAAAGACTTTCGGCAAAAGCGTCAACTTGCAAGGAAAATAAGGCATAGTGGGTCCCACAGAAGTGGAAGTGGGCTCCATTCCAGCTTTTTCAAACACCTTTCTTTTCTCTTTTTTTTTTCTTTTTTATTTTATACACGTGTATTTTTCACTACATAACTTTTAAGGTAAGTTATTGGTAAAAGGAGAATAAATAATTAAAAATATTTGAAATGTGAAATTTTCAAGGCCGAACACGTGGCCCAATAGGGATATCTCCCACCGCTCCATGTGAAGTGGCCGCATGCCAATCGTTCAGGTTTTGTCTCCTTTCCATTGTGAAGTTATATTACGAAATTACCCTCCTTCACTTTGCAGTCCCGCCTCCCCTCTCCTTTCTTAAGGATGTAGGGGTGACAACAAGGCCTTTAAGAAATAGGGTTCGGGCCACAAAATGTAGCACACTTCAGCCAACTCAAAATAGAGCTGGTCCGGTTTGGCTATTTTTTCTTTATTGCCACTTTTTTTTTTTTTTTTATTCTATTTGGCCTGTGACAGGGTCGCTTTGCCTGGTTTTGGTCTGGGTCAGCTTTGTTGGGGTTGGAACCAAGGGGTGCCCAACTTCTTTGGCCCATTTTGGTTCGGGCCCGCTTTGATGGGGTTAGGTCCAGCCTGTTTCCAACCTTGTGACAATGCGAATAATTAGCTCCAATAAGTGTGTTGGGCCCGACATAGAGGGCGAATCAAGGCGATATGAATTGGGTTTGAGATTGATCCACAACTCAACAGATCCAGGACAAGGTCGACCTCACTCGGACCCAACTTAGTTACAACCCTTCCCCGTCGGGTCCTTTGGCAGGCAGTGTCTTCCTTTATATGTGATTGGGTCACATTCAAATCCATGGGGCCCTACATGCTATATATTGTGGCCACACCGGGCCACCTGACCCATTGCCAAGCCCAGCCTATTGAGATTGGGGCCCTAAAATCTTGCAACAAGATTCCTAGACTTCTGTACTCAACTCAGATTGCGTGTATCTAAATTTAGCCTCTTGATAGGTATTGAAAATAATAAATCATTTCCAAAAGGAAGAAGGAAAAGCATGCAATGATGGGTGCTTATCACAAATATCCACCATCCATTGTCCATTGTCGACGACGATGGGTGCTTATCACGAATTGTTCCTCTCCTGATGTTGATATTGTTTGTTTGATGCGGCATGCAATACACTGTACACTCATTAACAGGATCCCTTACCATACTGCATGTAATGTCCACATTTGTATTGTGCCATTGCAACGACAGTGCGGTGTAACTATATGATGTAGTGCATAGTAATTGACTTACACTAGAGTTATCATCATCATCATTATTTATTACTATTTTATAAAATCGATATTAGTGTTGCTAAATAAAAATTGAAACAAGTCTTATGAAAAAAAATAGCTAGTTCTTTTGAAGGCTTGGCCATATGGTTCAGAGCCAAACCACTAGATCCTCTTCCAAATTAAAGATGTTGAAGGCTAATTTTAAACATCTTATCACTTCTCGTAGACGGCGATTGTCGTCTCGGATAGAGCGCAGTCGCGAGTGGTCCATGAAGCTTTATGCATAGTATATGTCAAGAAAAGCTTTCAAGTATGGTATGACCATCCAATTTGGTTTTGGCAAAGCTCAAAAGGGAATATATACTATAAAACCATTTATCTTTTCATACAAGATGGTTATGGGCAACCTTGCCCATCAATCGTGATGATCGGGCAACTAGTAGTACATCATCTTTATGCATAGAGTTTAAAAAATATTTATCAAATTTTGAGCATGATTAATAGGATATTTTATGCCGATTCTTTATCTAACAACTAAGAATGGTTGTGGCCTTGTTGGCTAGAACTTATTATTTTTTTTGGGTAATTTAGTGGGGATTATAGGTCTCTACCCGTTTTTTGAATTAATTAATGATTTTTGAAACTCGGTGAAATTAGGAAGCCATGCCATGTGCAGTTGAGATATAGAGTGTGCTACGATAACGACCTGGCCCCCTTCCCAAAGCTTACTATTCACTTTCAAATAACGTAAAGAGTACTTTCGAAATTTATCTTAAATTGTGGGGTAAATTACCCCATCTGATGCACGCGCCATGAAAAGCTCCCCAAGATTCCACCCTAGGAAAGTAAAGGGCGGCCTATGTAGAATTCACTGGCTTCAAACCGCCTTCCTTTTCATAGTTTAAGGTACCGAAACTTAACTGAAAAACATTCATTTTGGGATAATTATTAATTGAAAAAAATTTATATAAAGTGTCAACTTTATATTATACAATATGTACCTAAAAACCTACTAGAGTAAGTTGTTAATATGCTAGAAAACCTTCGAATATACCATCTCAAACTCAAGATTCATTGATATAAAAGAAAGTAGATTTTTTTTGTTTTAAAAATGGTTAGTCTTCTAACACATTATCTAGATGGTTTATCTTCAAGTGCTTATATATCTTATTGATTATCACCATTTTTAGTACTTTAAATTTCATACTTATAGATAACAATACATTTTCATATTATCACAAGGCTTTGCGACACCAAAACTACATTTGTGAAATAATTTTGAAATTCCTCAATAGTATAACGTGGACACCTTGTAAAAACCTTTATGATTGTTTAGAGCTTAGGCTATATGTAAACTTTTCCCTTAATATATAATTATTTTAAACCCATAAAAATAACAAAAATGGGTGTCACGTCGGCATTAACATAAAAAAGATAGGGCAGTGGGGGATGTACATTTTTTTTCTTCAATGTTAGGCCACCACGAAAGCTGGAAAGGCAAGGATTAGAAGAAAATAAAAAAATAAAAACAATCATAATTATATTATTATTGTTATTATTTTATTTATTTTTTTTTGTAAAAAAAGTTCGTGCTTGTCACAAAATGCCGGCCTCTAGGTGCCTGCCAAGTCAGCACGGCCCACAATTTTTTCTCGTTCAAGGGCTGGAAAACATGACACGTGTATCATACTATTGGGAAAAGATACTTTGACACCAGGGCATTCGGCGTAAAGAGATTGAGGACATACTGGGCATTGGGAAAATGACTTAACCATCGGTCAATTTTCCACTACCTTGTTAGCTAAGTTAAGTTTTATAGAATTTGGAATTATTTGTGTGGTTGGTAAGATATTGCATGTGGCCTACATTCCATGGCGATGGAAAAGCAGCTTTTTTTTTGGGGTCGTGCCTCCTTTTTTTTTTTTAAAAAAAATAGTAGTGATCATGTAGCTAGGTTTCGAAATGGAAAAGTTTATATAAGGTGTCAACCTTATACTATATAAGTAAGGTGCACCTAAAAATCTATTAGAGAAGGTTTTTTCTATACTGAAAAACTGTCAAATCAATCATCTTGACCTCGAGATTTATGTACATGAAAAAATGGGATTTCTAGTCTTAAAATTAGTCATCTTCTAATACATTATCCAGACCGTTCATTTTCAAGATTTTAAAGTATTTATAAATCTACTTGATTATCACAATTTCTAGAACTTTAAATTTCATAGTTGGGAGCAATAATTAATTTTCATCTCATTGCAAGGTTTTTGTAGCATCGAAACTGCATTTTCAACATAGTTTTGAGGCGCACCTTATTTCAATAGTGTGAGATTGACACCTTATACAAACCTCACCCTTTTCATATTCCAACGTTGTGAAAGGTTGTATGGTTTTGATTTTCCTTAAATCATTAAGGTTTATGCGCGAAAATACATTCCAAAAAAAAAAAAGCTCTACGAGGGAAAATGCTAGAGCCAAGTTTTATGGTGATTGCCTTGGGGCATCACAACTCTATTAGAGCCGCGATACCCTCGATACCCCAGCTTTCCATGTGGGTGTCCATCTTAAACCTGTCATCACAACTCTATTAGAGCCGTGATACCCCAGACACCCCAGCCTTCCATGTGGGTGTCTATCTCAAACCTATCATCACAACTCTATTAGAGACATGATACCCAGACACCCCAGCTTTCTATGTGGGTGTCCATCTTAAACCTGTCATTCAAGGTTTAAGATGAATCTAGGGCCAGCACCTCTTTGTTAAGGGACGTAGTAGTATTTGCTAATACCCCACAAGTTACGTACAAATGGAAAATCGGTCGGTTTATCAGTTATACTCTTTAATGAGGTTATTGTAAAAGGCTTTACAAGAATTTTAGATAAATAGAAAAAAGATAACCATAATTAGACCAAGAAATCCAATCTCTCACTGTGTTCCCTAATCACTCTCCTATGGAAAACAGGGATATTAGTGGGATAACCGGATGCTTTAAATGCACCTAAGGGTATACCCATAAAGGTTCCCTTGCATGTACTGGTCTAGGTCACAAGTACTTACATCCATCTCATGTGAAATCTGATAGTTTGGATGTGTCATAAAGTTTGAGAATATTTCATTTGAAGTTTAAGTTTGGTTAATCGATATATCTATCTATCCAATTTCACATCAAATGATCACGATTAATTGTGACCACCTTGTACCAAAGGTAAATAATATCACTTGTGTATTTTTAATTCATATGTTTATGATTTTTTAAAAGAAAAAGTTCATATAAGGATGCAACCTTATAATGTAGAGCTACGGATGCACCACAAAAATCATCGAAAAAGGTAGTTTTAATGTTGAAAAACCATTTGATTGATCATCTCAACATCGGGATGTATGACCATAAAAGATAAAAAGATTTTAAGTATCAGAAATAGTGCATTTTACAACATATTATCTATACCGTTTATTTTCAAGATTTTCATATGTTTATAGATCTACTTGATTTTCACAATTTTTAAAATTTAAAATTTTATAATTAGATATAAAAATAGATTTTGAGATAATCATAAGAGCATTTTACATCAAAATTATATACCACGATAAAATCAAAATTATATACCATGATAAATTTTATGAAGGTGCAACCTTACCTCTACATCAACGGATGCATCCATATGCCAACTGCACCCTTTTTTAAAACATATAAGAATATTTTTGATAACTCTAAGAATATTTTTGATAACTCCTTCTCTTCTCAAATAGTAATGCCTTTGTGGCCCCTTGGATGCACTGCCGTTGAAAGTTTTCGAATGGACTCTCGATTTTTATAGCAATTTCACGATCCGTATGTTTGTTTTCTTTTCACGTTGAAGTTTTACAACTTAAAAGCCCAGATCTCCCTCTCAACGAATGTTATAACTTCTATAAAAGAAACTAAAACCCTAAAATCTTCCAGATCTCTCGAAACAAGAACCCTGGTCCCAGTCGTCAAAGAAACATTTGTCTCTTGAAGCCCTAATATTTAAGATCGACTAATAGTGAGTTGGAGATATCGTCTGATCGCACCGAAAAGCACTCAATCAAGCCAAATCCTTAATCACCAGGTACACTTCTGGTTTTTTCTGTTGTATCGAGTTTCGCTGGGAGTTTATAGTGATTCTTGCCAGTAATTTTGCTTTTATTTGCAATTAATGTTTGATTACGAGCAATGAAACCATCTGTATGTAGTTTTGATATGATTTGCAGTTATTTGAATGTCATTACAATTATCTGCAATTATTTACATTGATTAAATAACATTTTGCAGTTTTTTGTAGTGATTTACAGTGATATATATAGTTTCATAGTGACTGAATAGCCCATTTTTTTTTAAATGTGATTGAATAACGTTTCTTCAGTGATTTACGGTGATTAAATAGCATCTATCTCTCTCTTGTTGGTTCAATTTGATTTTGAAAATTGGTGACTTTGTAATGCAAATCATTACTTGGGTTCGTTTTTTTATTGAACTTTGTTTCAGCTAGATGTTAATCTTGATCTGATGCTGTAAATTTAAACTGGGTTCTCTGTTCTCAATTGATTTGCTTTTCATGAAATCAAGCATCCTCAGCTAGATTAGTGTGTTTATTGTCTATATTTCTTAACATGCTTTTCTTACTGTACATTTATATGTTTGAGCTACTTGACATTTGTTTACACGCCAAATAAACAATACTTATTGTTTTTGATAGTATTTTATGATGCCATTGGGTGTTCTAAGGCCATAGGATTTATAAATTTTAGATTTTAATATATAGTGATACTTCAACTAAATTAACTGCTGCCCTCTTAATTCGAGGTTTACAAGAACTGCAATTTTAGTTAGGTTTATTCATTGCTATGGAAGTCATGAATGAAGCAGAATTTGATTGTCTTATGCATGGTAATTGAATGAAACCTGTTTGGTTCTTATTATTATTATTTTTTTTTTGAAGAAATGTTATTGTTGGGGCATTCTGTGTGGTTGGTAGGATATTATCCCATGTATTAATCACAAAACTATATTCTCAAAAAAAAAAAAATCACAAAACTGAGCAATACTATGCCATTGGGTGTTTTTGATATTATCCAAATAAACAATGCTTTTTGTTTTTGATATTATTTTATGATGCCATTGGGTGTTCTTAGGCCATAGAATTTATAATTTTAAATTTTAATATACAGTGATACTTCGACTAAATTTACTGCTGCCCTGTTAATTCGAGGTTTACAAGAACTGCAATTTTAGTTAGGTTTATTCATTGCTATGGAAGTCATGAATGAAGCAGAATTTGATTGTCTTATGCATGGTAATTGAATGATACCTGTTTGGTTCTTATTATTATTTTTATTTTTGAAGAAATGTTATTGTTGGGGCATTCTGTGTGGTTGGTAGGATATTATCCAATGTATTAATCACAAAACTATATTCTCAAAAAAAAAAAAAATTCCACAAAACTGAGCAACACCATGCCCTGGAGGCTCTAGTTTGAAAAGAAAGTACGGTCCCTCTTGAAGGGATTGGGACTTGGGTTGTTCTCTCTCCATTGTCACCCATCATGCAATGGACAGATAGGACCCATTGGATTCGCATTGCATCATCTAATGCCACCGTTTGATCTTGTTTGTTATTGCAATATTTGGGTGCAAAGGTATATACATAAAAAGTATGGTACAATCTAATAGACCATTGAGAACCTATAATCCATCGAGTCCTTGCAATGTTGGACATTCTTGACCATAGAGTGGGACGTAGTACAGGTAATGTCCTATTTTATTGGAACTTCTTGTTCATCAATGCTTATAAGCCAAGGCATACTTTGAAAAATTTGGTTGAGTACGTAGATCCAAATTCATTATGGGGGGGCTTTTAGTAACTTGGTTGCATAGGAACAAAATGCATTACTGCATTTGTATAGGACTTTTCTAGGCCCATCCAACATGCAAAAATGGTGTGCAGGATTTATGGTGAAGTATCAAGATATCACAGACACCAAGAGACTAATTTTAGGTATTTTTCTTAACTAGTGTAAAGGTCAAAAAGCTAAGCTCATCACATCTTGGATGTCAGAAGTAAAATCTTTCAGATATAAACCTACAAAATCAAGATATGATCATATAAATGCCTAGGTTTCTACTATCCATAGTTTCAAAAAGTGCTAGGTGGGTCCTAGTTGGCCTAGGGGGTCCTTGTCGCCCAGTGCCTAGGCGGGCACCCAGAACCTGGGTGGCCCAGTTGAATCCAAAAAGGATTCTACAGTTTTATATTGTATTAAAATATAAGTATTAGGTATTAGGGCACATCATAATTCAAAGTATACTACACATAGCACACACTCCATAAGAATAACCATAAGTCGGTCCATATCCAATTAAAACTTGAAATTTACCAACCAAATTATCAAACCAAAATTACCAAATACCAAACCAGTGGAACTACAAATTCACAATCCACAATACCACAATACACAACCTAGAGGAAGAAAACAAAAATGAAAGTAATACTCGAAGACTCAAAAGAATATTCAATAGTTCAATCAATGTTCATCATTATTCAACATTCATCAATCATCATAAGAAAAAGTAGGGTCAGCGGCATTTGGATCATATTCATCGCCATCGGAGTTGTCACCTTCCTCGACATATTGGTCGTCGTCCTCCGTCGCTTCTGAATCTGCCTCTTCTTCCTCCTCTTCCTCCACTCTCGTCCTCTATGCATAAGATCTAGTGGCCTTAGGAGGGTCAGCGGATGTCCCTGAAGCATCCATGACTATGTCCCATGTCATCATCAACTAACCACTCCATAGCATTGTCAATATTTTTTGATCTAATGGGATCTCTCTTATCTCTCTTAGCAAATCTGTCATTCAAGAATCGATTATACTTGACATAGACTAGGTCATTGAGCCTCTTTGATTCAAGCTTGTTCATTCTCTTTGTATGAATCTAACAAAATCAAATGAAACTAATTCAAATCTATGGTTCATGTATTATTAATACAATTGTACAAAATACCCTTACGGCCTTACCCCTTTAAAAGTATTCCAATTGCGCTCACAACCGGATGAGGAAGTGGTTAGGTTTAAGATCCAAATGGCCAACTTTTGTAAATTTGGAGAACTACACCCATGTTGACTCCACCAATTGGCTGCACAGATATAGAATAAAATTATAAATAAATAATAGAATTATAAAAATAAAATTCGATTACTTGAACTTGATGAGCTTAAGAATATTATTACTACTCGGATCAATTTTGGTCCTTTGCCTCATCGCCATTGGACTCCCAAAAGACTTTAATGAGTACCTGTAATTTATCAACTCATCAGCACATATAATATCCTGGATATCAGGATCATGAACTAGCTTATCTACACACTTATTAAATCCATTCATAATTGTGCCATTTGTGTGTATATTATTGTCAACGTAAAAAAAAGTTGGGTTCAAATAATAACCAGTTGCATGCAATGGCTGATGTAGCTGCCTAGCCCACTTCTCATCAATAATCTCCCAAACAGGCTTGTAGTGGTTTGCATCATCATCAAAATTTTGGGCTATCTCTCTTTTGCATTTCTCCATAGCTTCATATATGTAGCCCATAAAAGCCTTGACTTTGACAAGAGGAAAAAATACCTTAAGAGCGCCTTTCACCCCTTGCCAAAAAGCCTTAGAAAGGATAATATCTCTCACCTTCTTTCTAACCTGATCCTTGGACCACTTGCATGCTCTCCAGTCATCCGAGGTAAACATCTACCTCAACTACACTCTCCTCGATTGTATGGTATCTAGGCATAAGTACCAGGTCGCAAATCTCTTCACCCCAGGCCTCACAATCTCTTTTTTCTTTGTAAATTTATGCATCATGCTGAGGGTGAGATGGTGGTTATAAATGAAATTTGTAACTGACTTTGCCTGCTTCACTGCACTTGATATCTCGGTTAAACCGCTAAGAGCCTCAAGCATGAGGTCTATACAATGTGTTGCACATGGTGTCCAAAACATCATAGGATATGCTATGCGCAATAAATTAGCTGTAGCAACATTAGGAGCAGCATTGTTTGTGATAACCTGTACAACAACATGCTCCCCAACCTCCTTGATTCCCTTCTCTATAACTTGGAATATGTAATGGGCATGATGGATATGATCAGAGGCATCAATAGATCTCAAAAAAAAATCCCTAAAGGACAATTCACCAGCAAATTCATCTGATTTCTTCTCTTCTTATCACTCCAAGCATCAGTCATAATATAAACCTCATATTGAGCCTATGCATCCTTTTTAACTTCTGCAGCTTCCTTCGTGACACTCACCACTTTTTTCAAAAGAGGTTCTGAAAGCTCATATGGAGTTGGGGTTTCACCCCAGGCCCAAATTGGCCAATTGCCTCTACCGTGGCATAGAAGATGCTTAGGTGAGCGGTATTGAAAGGAATGCCTGCCTCATAAAACCATGTAGCAGCATAATAAGCAGCTCTATCTCTCTGTTTCTTCTTCATTTTACTTTCAATGGTGATTTGCTTCTTTGTTTTCTCTCTTGCAACATCAGGGTCAGGCCGAGGCAAAAAACTATCCATAGGGCCTCTAACTCGAGGCTTCTTACTCTTAGTACCAGAAGCAATTACAACTTCCTTTCCCTTCCCCCTAATAATAGATTGTTCTACTTCTTGACAGTCCTCCCCAATCCTATCCTCATCACTATCATCATCATCATAATTGACCGAACTCCAGACCTAATATCGGCTATGAGGCAAATATTTCATATTTTTTCATTTTTACCATACTAAAAAAATTGGTTATTTCCTCTTTAACAGTATCAAAAGTCTTTTTACATGGGGCAACATCCCCCTTGATATTGGCAAGATGTTTCTTGAACCGGTTTATGCCTCCTTTTGTATCCTTCTCACAAAACTTGCATCTTATGCAATTTTTATTATTAGGATCTGGGTTGTAGCCATATTTCCAACCGGGATCACCACTCCTAATAGATTCCGAAGAAGACATCTCAAAATAATACAACTTATACAAGCAATAAAAAAAATCACTTACTTTGATTGCTCAATCTCCAAACTTCTACCTTATAGATGCTTCTAAGGAATCAAAATCTTCTATAAACCCCCCCAATAGATTTATAAAACATCAAAAATTAAATCTAATATCAATGGGTGATGTTTTGATAAATTTATCATAACTTTGAGAAACCCTTTGATCTTAAAGAAATCACTAAAAACTAGTTTTTTTGGGGGGCTTTCTCTATCTAAAATGGGCTCTAATGAGTTTTAGGTTTCAAATGAACCTAAAACCCCATTTTTGGCTCCTTAGTATAAAAAAAATGGACAAAAATAGCTCCCATCGAAACCTTTATCCACCTCTGGGCGGGGTGCTGTACCTGAGCGGCCACCTAGGTGGTTTCCTGGCCGCCTAGGTGGGTGCTTAGGAACCTCTGCTTTTTTTGGGAACCTAGGCCTTGGCAATGCGCCCAGGCCCTTAGATCGGCCTAGGCGGCCGCTCAGGCACTAGGCGGTCCGTTTTTTGAAACACTGCTACTACCTAATGTACAATAAACTTGTTACTATGGATATTGTAAGTTATCTATAAAGAAAAATATAATGGACAATATTTGGGGATAGTTTTGGGACTTGGGGTTTTATACCACTATAGGTACTTTCCATCATTTTTTGTATTTTATTTCCTTTTATTAAGAAATGACCATTGATTCTGACAGGAATAATCTATCAAGAATAATATAGTGGACATTATTCGGGGATAGTTTTGGGACTTGGGGTTTCATACCACTATAGGTACTTTCCATCATTTTTTGTATTTTATTTCTTTTTATTTAGAAATGACCATTGATTATGACAATAATACTAGCTATTGGTCTATGAATTGTATTCCTTTAAGTTAATGACTGTTGTATGCTCTAGTAGGTGATGAGATGAGAAAGTAGACTTCGGTAGGCTGGGCATGTGTCGTAGACCCAGTACAATGCTTGTTAAAAGTTGTGGGGTTCAAGTAGAAGGCTCAAAAGGGGCAAGGGATAGACCGAAAAGGACATGGTTGGAAGTAGTAAAAAAAAATATAGGGACGGGGATTCATGCAGTAGACCCCAAATAGTTGGGAAAAGGCTCTGATGATGATGATGATAATTATAAGCGACATTAAGCAAGTTATCCTAAAATTCTAATGCAGGTTCTGGTGATTTTTAGATGATCTACATCTTTGAGTAAAACGTTTGGTAGCAATGTATATAGAGTATACTAGTTTGGTTAGATGTCATCAGATTCCGAGTACTCTCGTAGTTCTAGAGGCGATGACAGCATGAGTGTTCTCTAGATTCGTTGGTGTCAGAAACTATAGAAGGTGTAGTGGAGGGGAATATTGAACGAAGCTTGCTTGAGCTTGACGAGTCAAGTATAGAGATAGGGTTGGAGGTAGAAAATAACACTTAGTGGTTTGACTAACATCGCCATATTCATCAGTGCATCTTCGATGGTCAAGTCGACATCCACCTGCATCTAATGTTATTTCATCCTTTTAGTATTTTCTCTTTTGATGTTCCCCTCTCTTTACATAATAGTGATGTGAAATTGTGTGTTTTCCTTGGTTGTGTTTGCAGGTGGTTTGACGCTTAAAAAGCCACATCAACCATCAATACGGTAAAAAACATACAACCACTTGGTGGAACTACATCTTCGTTTAGATGGTTATGGGTTTGATCTTTTTTGTAGAATTAGGTTTAGAAAAGTAGATTTAAGATTGATCTAGCATATTCGCATGAGATGGAGGCTCGAAATCAATACCTTCCTATTTCCTATTAGAGAGGCCAATCCAACTTTGGAAGATGCAACGAGGATATGAGGTTTGAAGTTCACATGTAGGCATGTTTGCTTTGGTAGTAGTAAAACAACATTAAAAAGATTTAAGGACCTCTTAGATTATGAAAAATCTAAAAGGAGGGAGGAGTTTGAAGTCCATTATGGGGAGTTATTATGCAACACACTTGCATTCCCGGTGCATATTAAGGAGAGGCCAATCGCAACTAGGTTTGCAGGTACCCAAAAACGCCTGTGGACTATCGAAGCAATGATTGAATAAGCTTAATATTGGGTGAATTTGGACATGTGTCATTTCGGCCCCAAAAAGCATTTGATGCCTTAAGTACACCCTCCAAGTTTCGTCTCAATCCGACAAATTTAAAGCAGATCATGACGAAATGCAGTTCATGAATCCAGTTCCTATCATGTTGAAAAGTACCTCATAATTAAGGCTCTATTGCCAAGGCTTATGATGAGTATCAGACCACCACCATTAGATTTGAAACACCCAAAAACCCCAGAATACCAAAATTTGGCTCATTTGGACCTTTCTAAGCCACTCTGGGCTTAATGTACCTAAAATGGGTGGGTTTTATACTATTTTGGTAAGGCCTCGGTGAACCAATCTCCATTTTTGGAAGCTGTCTTTTGAATTTGGGATTTCCTTGTGAGGGTCATAACTCTCTCATCTTGAGGCTAATCAAGCTCAAATTTTAGTATGTTTAAGGTCTCATCAAGACGCACGTTTCGGTATATGCCACGGTTCGTAACAACACATGAAACGAGAGAAATTTTAGAGAGAAGTTGGACTCGAAAACTCATGTAGTGCCGAATTTTTAATGAGGAACATCTTTTCATTCAAATGGTCATATCTCTAAGCCTTGATAACGGATAGCTTCAAATGCGAGTCCGTTGTGACCGCAACTCAGAGGGCTTCGATTTGAGGTAAAGTTTACACAAGATGAAGGACAGAAAGACACCTTTTTTTTTTTTGATTAGTAAATTGTTTTTTTCCCCTACTTCTAGGTGGGTTAGGCCCGATTTACCCCTCAACTCACGGTAGGAATCGAGCCTGAGAAATTAGGCTTGCAATCCCCAAGCGCTTACCAATCCTTGCATTTCTTGAACTTGAAATAGAGATTGGTTAGCGCTTGGGGATTGCATGCCTAATTTCCCAGGCTCGATTCCTATCGTGGGTTGAGGGTTGAATCGGGCCTTCCCCACCAAGAAGTAGGGAATTTTTTTTTTTTTTTACTTATAAAAAAAAAATAGGGTGTCTTTCGGTCCTTAATCTTGTGTACATTTCACCTCAAATCGAAGCTCTTTGAGTTGCGGTCGCAACAGACTCGGAGTTGAGGTGCTTCGATGTCGAGTCTTAGAGATATGACCATTTGAATGAAAAGATGTTCATCTTTAAAAATTCTGCACTACATGAGTTTTCGGGTCCAACTTCTCTCTAAAATTTCTCTCGTTTCGGTCATTGTCACAAGCCGTGGCATATTCCAAAATGTGTCTTGATGAGACCTTCAATATACTGAAATTTGAGCTTGATTGGCCCTCAAAATGAGATAATTATGATCCTCACAAGGAAATCCCGAATTCAAAAGACATTGTTTCCATTTTTCTGGAAACTGGTTCATCGAGGCTGCCCTAAAATAGTGTAAATCCATCCATTTTACTAAAATAATGTAAAACCCACCCATTTTAGGTAAGTTAGGCCTAAAATGGTCTAGAAATGTCCAAATGATACCAAAAATTGGTATATTAGGGTTTTTGGGCGTTCCAAATCCAATGGTGGTGGTCTGATGCTCATCAGAAACCTTGGCAATAAGGCCCTAGTTATGAGGTACTTTTCAGCATGATAAGAATTGGCTTCGTGAATTAAATTTCGTCCTAATCTGCTTTAACTTTGTCGGATTGAGATGAAACTTGGCGGGTATCCTTAAGGCATCAAATGCTACCCTCACATGCTTTTTGGGGCCGAAATGACACCTTTCCAAATTCCCCCAAAATTAAGCTTATTCAATCAACAATTCCGTAGTCCATAGGTGTTTTTTGGTACTTGCAGGCCTAGGTTGTAATTGGCTTCTCATTTATTCGCATCGGGGATGCAAGTGTGTTGAAAAATACCCCACAAGAAGCTGATGTTAGACTAAACTCCGAAACCGAGAAAGATTTTAGAATTCGACCTTTTTTTGCTAATGGTTTCCGGTTCCACCTTATTTGCCAATACTCAAGGGGGTAGAGTAAACTTCTGCTACCTAAACATCCTTGGTGATCTTGACCAACTAGATAGTTACTCTTGGGGTTCACTGACTTATATACGTGCTTAGACGATAGAGTTCTCATGGGTCACTCTTATCTCGGAGCGTATGTAGGATTCCTCACTTTCTCCTCCATCAACTAAGACTTAAAAGTAGGTGTTGCTCCAATATCTTCCTCCCCATTTGCACAAAACTCAGATGCTTGCCCTCATCGATCATGTGCCCTCTGAAGCTTGCCTGCATAAAGAGGTCCCCTCTTCATCTTATCAATGGCCCTACGGGAAACAAATGCTAGGGCATCTTGAATAAGCTTGAATTGCCGTAACATGAGTTTCAGATGATAGGCTTGCAAAGAATATTCAAATATAAGATCGATTTGGGCGTGTTGTCCTCACTAGATCATCATCTTCCTCGTCAGCATAAGGGTACCAAGTAAACTAAAAAAGACGAAGAACCCAAATCAAAGAAACTAAGCATCACACACTACAATCAAGATGAATGAATTAATAAATGAATGAGAAAGTACAAATGTATTACTCACCCTAGTCGTTTAATTTACTGTATTGATCCTGATGCACCCTGGAAGTATGCCCGGGCATGTCTCTCTTTTCACAACTGTTCCACATAGCATCCCCAGGTCTAAGTTCACTATTCTCGGTTCTCTGGTTTTGGCGACGTGTGGTTGTGTATTCAGAGCTCCATAACTGCAAAACAAGCAAAAAAAAAGAATGAGAGAAAATGGGGACTTGAGGGGAGAGAGATGAAAAAGCAGGCTAGTTACATTTACCACGAGGAACCCCGCACACCCTTTGAGATAAGAGTGACTCGTGAGAATTCTATCATCTAAGCATTCACATAAGTGGCTGAGGATCACTGAACCCCAGGAGTAACTTTCTAGGTAGTCAAGATCGTCAAGAATGATTAAGTAGTGCAATTTTACTCTACCCCATGAGTATTGACGAATAAGATAGATCCAAAAACCATCAACAGAAAAGCTCGAATATAAAATCTTTATCGGCTTCGGAGTTCGGTTTAACATCTGGCTTATACACACTTAATAACTCTTCATAATGGATTTCAACCTCCCTCTCTTTATATTTTTCATAACCTAAGTGCTGCTTTACTGCTACCAAAGCAAACATTCCTACCTGTGATCTTCATACTCAATATCCTCACTCCGTCTTTCAAAGTTGGGGTAGCCTCCCCAATAGAAAATAGGAAGGTTTGGGTTTCGAGTTTCCATCTCATGCAAATATGCCCGATCAATCTTAAATTTACTTTCCTGAACCTAATCCTACAAAAAAGGCTAAACCTATAACCATCTAGACGAAGACGTAGTTCCACCAAGTGTTTGTATGGTATTTGCCATGTTCATGGTTTAAAGTGACTCTTTAAGCGTAAAATCACCCTTGGACTCTACCAAGGGAAATACACAATTTCTGGTCACTATTATGAAAAGAGTGGAACATAAATAATAACAATAATAAGAGGATGAAATAACAATAGATGAATGTGTATGTCTACCTGACCATCGAGGAAGCGTTGACGAATATGGTGATGCTGGTCGAACCACTGAGTGTTATTTTCTACTTCGAACCATATATTTGTACTTGGCTCATCAAGCTCAAATGAGCTTCTTTCAACATTCCCTTTCGGTACACTCTCATGGTTTCTAGCCAATGAATCTAGAGAACACTCGTCCATGTCTTTGCCTCTAGAACTAGGCGAGTACTCAGAATCTGATGACATCTCTGGCCAAATTAGTATAGTCTATATGTGTTGCTACAAAAACTATTACTCAAAGATGGAGATTATCTAACAATCACTACATCAACCTACACTAGAATTTTAGGATAACTAGTTTAAGATGGTTCATAATAAAGCATAAAGAAAAAAAGAATTTTGAATAAACAATCGACAAGTAATTAGGAGACATTTAAGTCAGATGCTTATTATGTCGCTGGTATGAGATTTAATAAAGAGAGGACAAGGACTGCCTAACCATGGAAGTTATGCTACTGATAGATAAGATCACAATATGGTCAGTCAAATTTCATCAAAATGTAAACCTTTGATGTAAGTTTTAGTCAGACTACAGGAAGAACTTGGAACAACAACCTTGCTGTTTACCTCCGAGCATTCCCGGACTTAGATGCTTTAAATAATCTCACTATTTGGAATCTTTGATCTTCAGAATCCGTCTTTTCAAATCAATCACTTTAAGATGAAACCCTATCTCTAAGAACTTTGGATTTAACTGCAAGTCCAAATAATTACTTCTTACATAACGAAATTAAAGAAAGATCAAAGTATTAAATTCCAACACTTCTCATGTCCTTAGAAACAAGAGCATGAGGGATGCTGATACACAGTTTTAATATTGAAACTAATATACTTTATGGTGGCAATTTTGAAAACTTTTACATTGCAAAGAAAACAAAAGGTAAAAGTATGCTAAACTTTAGTTAAATACATATCACTGATTATAAATATGTAATGCACGAAATTCTCATGAAAATAGAGATGAATGGAATGCATAAGGGTACTGAATTACAAGCAGCAAGCAGAATTCATAAAGTAGAAAGAGGCTTAAGTCAAAATATAGAAAGAGGCTTAAGTCAACATAAAAAATAAAATTTGCAAGACTAATAAGAAACTCGTCAGAGGTAGTTTCAAGATATTTGTCTCTAAAAGACCACGCTTGCACATTATAAAAACTATTGGCAGTTAGATACTCATTAGCAAGTATCATCTAATAACTCAAAAAAGTAAAAACAAAAGTAAAACTGTAAACCACAAGAAGCACATTTCCTTGTTGAACTCCTAGAAACGACTCGAAAAGTCAATCCGTCAAAAAAAGAAAATAAATAAACATAATTCAGATAATAGATGTAGAAATTAGTGTAACAATATTTTATATTTTATTATAAATGATAATCAAAACTGATATTACTTCATTTTTAAGGCGATTAAGGTCAATCTTAACTGGATCAGAGCTATGCAAGAAAGTTCACGAAGTCATCTTTATCTAGGCTAATCCACTTAGAAATCTTCTTCTTCGTCTTTTCATCTGCCCTAAAAGACACAGAACTAGATGGAAAATTGGCTGGAAGTTTAAGTATCAGTGATAATTCCGGCTGTTCGCCTGTTACCTCTGTAATTTCCGGCGCCTTAGTTTTAGCCAAACAAGAGTTATGTACAGCTGAAATTTTAGTGCCAAGCAAGCTATCCTTCAATGTCACTAAAACAATGTATAGATTATAAATTCAAATAGATTTCTATTATCCCTACTTCATACAAAATTAAAAATCAGAAGTAACAGACAAAAAAGAAGAAAAACAGAGTAAAGAAGTCAATTATAGGTGTCATATTCAACATGAAGAGAAATTAACATTGGCCCAGAGCAATACAAATCATAAAACACTACATGTTTCATAAAACATGAAATTCAAGTAATTACCCTTCAAATTTAGAATTTACTAAAACAGTGCCCGACAGAATCAATACCACAAATTATGAAAAACACAGTTTACAATTTAAGTGCATTACATATAATATAGAGAGGGAGCGAGTGATGGAACGAAATTTAAGCAATACCATTACAGTCCTAGCTTTCTGCCTCTGAAATACATAAAAAACCCTAGCAATTCATGTCCCACAATGC
Organism: Amborella trichopoda; assembly: GCF_000471905.2. The sequence goes on from NW_006498122.1 coordinate 2,873,281, forward strand.
CAAGGACCCAGCCCCAAATAAACCAGACTAATCACTCCCACGCAAATGGATTAGACTGAGACGATGAACAAAAAAAAAGGTAGCAAAAGGTATTTGTGAGGGATGAATGAGTAAACGGCTACCTGTTTAAGTGAGGAAAGAGGAGCGAAGGATGACAAGAAAGTATGAAAAGCTTTGTAAATTTGAATACCTCTTATGACTATATTGGTTGGACAATTATTCTATTCATAGACTCATCCCTTAATTACATCCTTATTTTGCCTACCTTAAGGGTAGACTCGAAGTGTATTTAAGTATGTTTCCTTCCTTCTATTTATAATTTAGCTTGCAATAAATTTCTTTAATTAATTAAAAATTAAAGAAGGCAAGTTAAATTGTAATCATTCAATTAAAAGGGAAGGCTTAGAGAATTATTACATTGCAATCAATCTCCCCTAATTATTAATCAACCAAAATAAAAAGACTTATTTATCTTTTTATTTTAGTGTTCAAATTAAAAAAAGAAAAGAAAAGAAAGAAAATAAAAAAAAAATAAATAATAAATAAAGCCTTCAATTGCTCCCACACACAACCAATGGACGGCATCGTTTTGCTTATGGCTCTTTCTCATTCACTTTCTTCTTCATCTGGCCCAATAGAGGAGGGTCATCATCAGATTCATCTTATTTGTTCTCAAGCATGTGTAATGCATCGTACTCCTTCCACAAATTTTCCTTTTCACAAATATCCCGGTCGTATGCCTCTTTCCATTAGGAAGCTTCTTTCTTCCAATACCTCACTTCAATTTCAAGTTTGCGGATGCTCTCCCCCTACTTTTCAATCCTATCAACTGACTCCCTAACCTCGTATTCTTGGACTATCGGCAAATTTTTACCCTTTGCGGCAATTTAATCTTTTGGGAGGGATTCCTAAAATGAAGAGGGCACATGTTCCAACCAAAAAATTCAACCACACCTCGCTAGCAGTGGCCTTACCTTCCAGTAAATGGTTGAATAGCGCACAAATAACTTGAATCCAAGTGTCATGAGCCATCACTAACTTTACAGTGCTGCCCTCACTACCAATAAAACGAGTAAACTGAATAAAAGGGATAGCTCTCAGTACATCTTGAGCCCTATCAAATTGATGGGCATAGAGTTGCGGTTGGTAGGAAAAAATTTCTTGGGGACTGACCAAAAGGAGATTGGAACCTTCAGGAGGAATGAAAATAGACCGGCATTTATGAGGGGGTACTAACATCCATGTTATGTTAGCCAATCCATCCAACTTTTCCCATTAATCTTGGGGATTAACGAAAAGGAGATCGGAACCTTAAGGAGGAATGTAAATAGACTGACATTTATGAGGGGGCATTAACATCCATGTTATGTTAGCCAATTCATCCAACTTTCCCCTATAATGGTTAACTGATTCCAGATTGGCCTTCCTTTCCCTCTGTAATGTGTTGCCAACGGATTGTCTCTTATGAAATGAGTTCTCAGGGGAAGACTAAGAGTTGAAAAATGCGTATCTAGCCAAGTTTGCAAAAATAAAAATAAAATGAATGTATATATATATATATATATTCTCCAGCCCAAACTAAGTCTGCTTCACAACCCAATATACCCAGATCATCCTATATAGAAAGAGCTTATCTCATGGATATTACTATCGATGAGAAACATGTTAATACTGAACCAATAAAACTTGCTCCTTTATATTTGCTTAATCATCTTAACCCTTCCAATGGGGTTAAAACCAGAGAGTACTTTGAAGCCATCTTGATGGAAACGGGATCCATTTCCGTTGTCCACTATTGCCAACAGAACACAAGGACCATTGCATATTCAAAGGTCCAAATTAAAAACTTACTTTCCTATGAAGAGTGGGGTTGCAATCCTGCGCAAGGAAAGAAACTTCATAATCCAGATTTTTCATATAAATATTTTAAGTATGCTGAATACATTGAAGCATGGCACAAGTTTTTCTATTACCAAAATCCAAATAACACCCCTAGCTGGTACATCCAGTTCCGGCTTCCTATTTTCGAAAGATTCCCCACATGGTTTAAAAATTGGTTTTTTGTGTGGGGTTCAACATCTCAAATTTTACCTATTGCTTTCAAAACAGTGCAGGAACAATTCAAAGAATATAACCATGCTGATAACACCATTGATATCCACCTATATTTCATGGCCCTTTACCAAATCCCATGGATAATGAAATGAGATTATTCAATCTCAGTTGATACCAATGCTGACTATTCCTATATCCCCAGACTTGGAAAAACTATATCTGTCAAGTTGTGGGACATATTCAATATAGACCCTGCAACACTCACACCTAAAAGAATACCTCAGAAAACCCCTGAAAAACAACCAAGCCAGAATACAACCAATACTTCATTTGATTTCCCAACCTATCTGAGAAATATGCTTCAGTCAAACCCTAATGCCTCAAAAGAAACATTAGAAAAACAAATGAGAGAAATCTTTGCTGAAGCTGTGAAAAAACCAGTTTCCTCTGAGGAGACCGTATAATCATCTCCTTTACACACCAACCAATATCTCAATCTCCCTTCAGATAATCCGGATAAAGAGACTGATCCAGACGAA